>CM061050.1:28679103-28831802 GCA_030762985.1 Adelphocoris suturalis | reverse complement strand
CAGGGTGTGGTGAAATCCACCACCTCTTTCACAACAGCCCTTTTCAGGGCTACCAAAAAGAGGTAGGCACAACACAAAAATATTTATAAGACGTCGAGTTACAACTCCGTCAAACAAAATATTTCACCAGAGAGAAAATACTAAATTCTCTCTCAAAAGTGAAATATTAAAGAATAACACACAAGGCGACCTCCCCAAACATTTACTGGGCGAGAGAGATGCGACAAACATCTCGAAACAAGTCGCCTTGAATGAGAAACCTCAAACAGGAAAACTCAAGGTCGTCCAACCACCCCCGGGGACCCCGTCACAGCGACGGACGTGGGGAAACCACCTCGAAAGACCAACTCAGCTATCATACGCACAGATACTGAGAAAACAATGTGCGAACCAATGAGATTGCACAGTCGAATTTATGAAATTAAGCGGACCAACCAGGAGGCGGCAGGAGGCGGCCCACCTCCCTATAAATACCCCGCTGGGAGCCCTCCGAATTTCATTCCACTCTCCGCTCTCGACGACGACACCTCTGAAGTACGAAGAATTCTACACGCTCTACGCTGACGAACCTTCTGCATTACGAGTTCATCTCAAGAACGGCTTCCTACTGCTTTCTACAAGCCATACCTTCTCTCCACACAGATCTCGCATTGGCATCTACGAGTCCAGTGATTATTCATCCTGCTCATTGCCCAACGTAGTTCATCTGTCAGGACGCCACCCGGTACATCTATCGATATTCTCTTTAGATCGTACGCCCGAGGGACGTTCCGAGCCGTGTCGCCCGGGTTTCGTAGCATTAAGCTCGTAACCGACCGCTGTGGGCACGCCGGTAAATTACTCAGCTCATCCGCTCTAATTTACCGTCTAAGGAAGCCTTTTTCAAGGCTACGAGGTAGGACCCTGACATACGAGCATTGGAAAGACGCTCTGTCAAGCGAGTCCACCTCCCAAACCCTCTATTTTTCACACATAGAGGCATCGAAACGAGCTAAAAAAACTCGGTTATTTCGATGGAACGTCGGCCGTCCTATTTCCCCTTGCAAGGGGAGGCAGACGACGGCGAAGCCGGGCCGAGTAGCCCCCGTAGTGCTCCCTACCGGCTACACGGCGAATCCGCTGAACCCAGCGACAGCGCAAGGCGCGATCCTCACGTCCGGGACGCCTTCTCGCCCGACGTATTCGTTCAAGAAACGTTCGATCAAGCCTCGCCTATACAAAAGATCGAGGATACCTTTCAGACTCGCTCTGAAGCCGATCATTACGATTCGACCAAGCTGTCCGAATACCCACGATATTCGACGCAGGCCTACCCGGCCGATCCGAGTGTCAAATACACTCCAAATGCACAAAAAGCGAAGGATACTTTTCAGTACCTCAACCAAGCTCAACATATTCCCCCTTCAGATATAAATCTAAGGCCGGAATATTACAAAACGGCTCAGTACCAAACTGATCGAACCCAGCACTTGCTACGCGAGCCCAGCGCTCCACGCGGCTGCGACACGAACTATCTCCCATTTCAGTCCGCCAAGCCAGTTGACCTTGGCGGATCCGCTCACATTCCTCACGGGAATGACCCGGGGACTAACCCGCATAACCGGAATATAAATGTCCGACTTGGCCTACCTACGCCAAGTAAAACATACCAAAATCCACTACAAATGGTGACCCCGCCTTTGAACAGGCTCAACACGGAGCATTTCGTTCCCTCTTATGAAGCTAGTGGATTTCAGGGAACCACTGCGGGCGTGCGACCCCCGCCGGGCCTCTACGCCCCACATCTCACGCAACATCCCTCTACACAAAGTGGCTTTCAAGCACTTTTAGAGGAGATGGGAGATTATCAAAAACCAATCTTCCAAAAGAAGAATATCGATCGTGCACTCGCCGAGTTCGATCAATACTGCGTGCGAAAACACCTGAGAACGCAGAACGATTGCTTCTCAGCTATATACAAGTGGGTACCAGAAGAAATGAGGGAAGCTATCGACTCAGCTTACCTCACGGCACCCCACGCACCCTACGAAGAGGCCAAACAGCGCCTCCAGCGAGAATATGGGTTGTCCTTACAGGACAGGCTCCTCGCACTCGAGGACCCCGCATCTCTCGCCAAAAAACCCAGCACCAAGTACCACGAAATGTACTCGAAAGCTGTTGGGTACTTTTCAGAAGCTCTGATCACTCAAAAGTGGATCGAGACTCTACCCATCGAAGCACGAGGTATGGTCGCAGCTCAGCCTACCACGACCTCCCGGCTCGACCTAGCTGATACGCTACACGCGTACAGAACAGAGAATACTTCTCTGAACATACGAGGAGTAGAATCTACTCCGAAACCCATAAATACTGGTTTCAAAAAGGCCCTCTCGAAACAAGCTGAGTTCAAACCCCAACCAGTGGAGAGTAAGCCTCACAAACCGACGGCCTATGTCTGTCGAAACCACGCACGTTTCGGTAACGAAACTCGCAAATGTGCAGACCCAGAACACTGCACTTGGAAGACAAACACTGCTTCCAAAACTAGCAGAAAGGCAGCGACTATAAGCCAGCCTAAAACCCGGGTTTTCTACCGAAAATACTCAGAGGTCGGTACAAGAAAGTACCGTTCCAACCTCCGACGCAGAGAGTTCGGAAAACGAATAACTGCCAGTGTATCTGAGCCTATACGCCGGCAGTCTACTGAGTATAAAAGGCTCTTTTTCAAGTGCAAACTAAATGGCACTGAATTTCTCATTGACACGGGAGCAGAAGTGAACATTCTGCCCCACAATGTCACAAAAAAATTGGGCTTGAAAATTCTTAAGTCCAACGTTAAGCTCACAGCAGCTAACGGAGCCCCTATAGACACACTAGGGCGAGCTGACACAACAATTAACATCGGCCTCGGAGACATGACCACCGATTTTATGATCACGAAAGTTGATCTAGCGATCCTAGGTATTCCATTCCTCGAGTCTTGGGATATCGGAATACGGGTCAAACACAAGTACATTTATAAAGATAAAATAAAGAGCTATGCCGATCAAAAAATAGCTGCAGTCATGAACAAAAAGTTCACTGACGAACAAATAGCAGCTACTATCCCTCATCGTGACAATACCCCTCAACCAGAGGACGTGCAAATCACGGAGGACGAAAACATTCGCTCTATCATTGACAAATACAATGATAAAATGAGCAAACTTCAAGGTAAATGGAAAAACAACGGGGTTTACCACCGTATAACCACGGAAGGAACACCAGTACACTTCCGAGCAAGACCCATGGCGGGCGAAAAACGGGCTCAAGTCAAAAGTACTTTTGACAAAATGCTTTCAGAAGGCATAATTGCACCATCAGATTCCGAATGGGCATCCCCGTTACACTGTGTGCCAAAAAAAGACGGGTCATGGAGAATCACCGGCGACTACCGTTTCCTCAACGCGAAAACGAAGAAAGACGCCTACCCTCCTCCTCACATTCGCTCTTTCCAAGCGAATTTACATGATACGCAAATCTATTCGACAATAGATTTAAAATCGGCGTATTATCATATTCCGATGCACCCAGATGACGCTCATAAAACTGCAATTATTACACCTTTCGGTCTTTATGAGTTTAAGAAAATGAGCATGGGTTTGGCCGGAGCGGCTCAAACTTGGCAAAGATACATGGACAGCATCATGCGAAAATTTGATTTCGCATTTGTATACCTAGATGACATCCTGGTGGCTTCTAAAAATTATAACGAACACATGAACCACCTCAGACAAATTTTTGACAAACTAGGGGAACACGGACTTCGAGTAGGTTTTGATAAATGCATTTTTTCAAAACCTACCGTCGATTTCCTAGGTTTCACTATCTCGAAGGAAGGGATAATTCCTAAACGAGATAAAATAGAAGCCATAGAACAATTTCCTAGGCCAATAGACGTACGAAGTCTACGCAGATTCCTAGGTATGTGTGGTTTCTACCGAGCATGCTCAAGCAAATTCGCTCACACGGCACAACCTCTGTATGACTCCATTCAGTCAAACAAAAAAAAATGACAGAACACCTATCGAATGGACATCAGAGAGAGAAAAAGCTTTCAACAGCTTAAAACAAGCAATGATCAAAGCAACATTGCATAACATTGCTCACCCACACCCTACGGCAGAGTGGAGATTAGTCTGTGACGCATCCGACACACACATCGGAGCGGCACTAGAACAAGAAATTACAGACAAACATGGCTCGAAATCTTACCAACCATTGGGATTTTTCAGTAAAGAAATTCCAGAACAATGGAAGAACAAAGCATCGTTCGACAAAGAAATGTTCGCCGTTTACCAAGCGTGCATTCACTGGCACAATGACTTGGACGGCAGATCTTTCCATATTTGTTCGGATCACAAGCCTCTGCTAGGCACGATGCTTAAGAAAAATGCACATTTTTCTAAAATGAGATTAAGATGGCTAACATACATCTCTCAAATGACGAGTGACATTCGTCATATTTCCGGAGAGAGCAACGTCGTCGCCGACGCACTCTCCAGACCCTTCGATCCGGTTGAAATTCAAACGAAATCGATTTCAACCCAGACGGACGAGGGTCCACCCATAGCCGAAATTTCGAAAATTACGGCTGCAATAGAATGCAATCTTCTACTGCACATTTCAAATTCACAAATTCGTTCTCCCCCTACCGCGGAGGACAAATTGAAACTCACACGAGTTGAATTCTCTCAAGGAGAAATTTGGTGTAACCTAGACCTAGGACACCCTAGACCTTATATTCCAAACGAAATAAGGGAAGAAATAATAAGCCAAATTCACAATTTGGGACACCCAGGTATACACTCTACAGTGTATAAAGTTAAACAAAGATATTTTTGGCACGGACTCCGTGCAGATGTCTCCAACTGGGTCCGAGCGTGCGAAACTTGCCAACGAGCAAAAATCACGCGCTCCGTGAAGCTCCCTTACTCCGAATTTGAAACGGCAAACAAATTTTCACACGTACACGTTGATATTACCGGACCCTTACCTTTAGCTAAAGGAGGGAAACGTTACATTTTAATGATGGTTGATAGAGCAACGGGTTGGCTAGAGGCAGTCCCTCTGAACAACATCGAAACAACCACAATCACAAACGCCTTTATCAATATTTGGGTAGCTTCAAAGGGCGTACCTAAATACATCACAAGTGATCAGGGCACTCAATTTGAATCAGATCTGTTCAATTCCATTATGGAACGTCTCGGAGTAAAACATACTCACACGTTACCATACAAACCATCAACAAACGGAATGGTAGAACGCAGAAATAGATCTTTGAAAGAGGCTCTCAAAGCACAAAACGAAAATTGGCTCGACGCACTTCCCAAAGTTCTACTCGCCATGCGTACGGCAGTAGACCCGGCGACCGAAACTACGGCTTTCCAAAATGTTTACGGAATTGACGTACCACTCCCTGGAGACATTTTCGTAACTTCTACGACTCTTTCGGAACCTCTTTTCTTCCGGCCTACGCATATTAAACATAATAATACGAAATATGCCGTAAACATGCCCAAAAATTTGGATACATGTACTCATGTCTATATCAGAGTGCCCACACAGCTCACCTCTCTGCAATGTCCTTACACGGGACCATTCAAAGTGGTTAAAAGAGATAAGTTTTCGGTTACAGTGCAAATTGGCGAACATACTAAAAAAGTTCCCAAACAGCAAATAAAACCAGCTTATACTCTACACTCGGACGAAGCTGTATCACAAGGACAATCTGTACCACAAAATCAGGCAGAAAGTGAGGAGAAAACTCCCCGAAAATCCGCCAGAGGGCGCGTCCCCTCTACCAAATTCGACGAGAAGTGGGTGACTGCACTCAAAACAAGCCACGCCCATTTTTCTCGGGTAGGAACAGTGGGAGGTATAAATATGGAACACCCCACAGCCAGAGATCATACCAATCTCAACCATGGCAGCCTCCAAACCTTCAGACATGCTGACAGAGGAAGTAGAGGAGTTCCTCCTCGCCGAGGAGAACCTACCGGCTCCGCTCGGCCCGCTCCCGCCTTCACCGACGAGGGAGGCACAACAAGCGGACAGCGCTCCCAGAGAGGTAGTGTGGACAAGGCCCCGGCCTTTCAAGCCACCAGCTCCACCCGCCCAACCACTACCTACGGCTCCACCCGCTCACCAGCTCCCAGCGATACCACGCAAGTGGATCAGCTCGGGCGACGTGCCCGTGCCTCGGTGGGAGGAGATGAGCGCTGCGGGGTGGTCGGAGCCAGAACGAGCACCTCCGCAACAGCCCAGCCGCGGCCGCGGGCCAAACCCTCGCGGGTTTGGCTCCCGTCGGCAAAGCTCGGGCCGGCCACGGCCGCCCCGCGGCGCTCGTCGAAACCGACGAGGCCGGGGCGCACCACAGGCGCGGGACGCGAGGCCTGCACCTCCGCCTCCGCCCCAACTGGCGAGGTTCTCCTACGGAGAATTCCGTGTAGACCTCCCAGTTCTCCCCCATCGGCGTCGTCGTTGATAACACGACGTCTTGGGGGGGGGCCCCTGTGGTGAAATCCACCACCTCTTTTCAACAGCCCTTTTCAGGGCTACCAAAAAGAGGTAGGCACAACACAAAAATATTTATAAGACGTCGAGTTACAACTCCGTCAAACAAAATATTTCACCAGAGAGAAAATACTAAATTCTCTCTCAAAAGTGAAATATTAAAGAATAACACACAAGGCGACCTCCCCAAACATTTACTGGGCGAGAGAGATGCGACAAACATCTCGAAACAAGTCGCCTTGAATGAGAAACCTCAAACAGGAAAACTCAAGGTCGTCCAACCACCCCCGGGGACCCCGTCACAGCGACGGACGTGGGGAAACCACCTCGAAAGACCAACTCAGCTATCATACGCACAGATACTGAGAAAACAATGTGCGAACCAATGAGATTGCACAGTCGAATTTATGAAATTAAGCGGACCAACCAGGAGGCGGCAGGAGGCGGCCACCTCCCTATAAATACCCCGCTGGGAGCCCTCCGAAATTCATTCCACTCTCCGCTCTCGACGACGACACCTCTGAAGTACGAAGAATTCTACACGCTCTACGCTGACGAACCTTCTGCATTACGAGTTCATCTCAAGAACGGCTTCCTACTGCTTTCTACAAGCCATACCTTCTCTCCACACAGATCTCGCATTGGCATCTACGAGTCCAGTGATTATTCATCCTGCTCATTGCCCAACGTAGTTCATCTGTCAGGACGCCACCCGGTACATCTATCGATATTCTCTTTAGATCGTACGCCCGAGGGACGTTCCGAGCCGTGTCGCCCGGGTTTCGTAGCATTAAGCTCGTAACCGACCGCTGTGGGCACGCCGGTAAATTACTCTGCTCATCCGCTCTAATTTACCGTCTAAGGAAGCTTTTTTCAAGGCTACGAGGTAGGACCCTGACATACGAGCATTGGAAAGACGCTCTGTCAAGCGAGTCCACCTCCCAAACCCTCTATTTTTCACACATAGAGGCATCGAAACGAGCTAAAAAAAACTCGGTTATTTCGATGGAACGTCGGCCGTCCTATTTCCCCTTGCAAGGGGAGGCAGACGACGGCGAAGCCGGGCCGAGTAGCCCCCGTAGTGCTCCCTACCGGCTACACGGCGAATCCGCTGAACCCAGCGACAGCGCAAGGCGCGATCCTCACGTCCGGACCGCCTTCTCGCCCGACGTATTCGTTCAAGAAACGTTCGATCAAGCCTCGCCTATACAAAAGATCGAGGATACCTTTCAGACTCGCTCTGAAGCCGATCATTACGATTCGACCAAGCTGTCCGAATACCCACGATATTCGACGCAGGCCTACCCGGCCGATCCGAGTGTCAAATACACTCCAAATGCACAAAAAGCGAAGGATACTTTTCAGTACCTCAACCAAGCTCAACATATTCCCCCTTCAGATATAAATCTAAGGCCGGAATATTACAAAACGGCTCAGTACCAAACTGATCGAACCCAGCACTTGCTACGCGAGCCCAGCGCTCCACGCGGCTGCGACACGAACTATCTCCCATTTCAGTCCGCCAAGCCAGTTGACCTTGGCGGATCCGCTCACATTCCTCACGGGAATGACCCGGGGACTAACCCGCATAACCGGAATATAAATGTCCGACTTGGCCTACCTACGCCAAGTAAAACATACCAAAATCCACTACACAGGGTGATTGCAAGACTTTCCCTTCACCCTTGGGGTTAAGTATGGGAAAACAAAAATTGCGATTTTGTTGTCATTTTAGTGAATTTTCGTGAAAAATGAAGCTATTACAATGGCTCGAAAAATTTTAAACTCAAAATTCTTGAAAAATGTTTTCATTGAAATCCGTGTTGAGGCATTTTGAAACGAATCCTAGAGTTTAACACTATATACATAGCTATATATATATATATATATATATATATATATATATCTATATCTATAAAAGAGGATGTATGTATGTATGTATGTTGCCTATAGACTCCGAAACCGCTCGACAGATTGTAATGAAACTTTCAGGTATTATTAGGCATGATTCAAGGATTGTTCCTGTAAAGTTTGGTGCAAATCCGTTCAAAGGGCTCTGACCCAGAGGGCATAAAAGGGTGCAGTGTCAGGTTTTAGAAATTTATTGTTTACAAAATCAACTACCCAAGCCAAGACCGAAGGAGGAGGAGGGGGGAGGAGGAGGGAGGAGGAGGAGGAGTGAGGGAGGAGGAGGAGGAGGAGGGAGGAGGAGTGAGAGAGGAGGAGGAGAAGGAGGAGGGAGGAGGATGAGGGATGAAGAGGAGGGAGGAGGAGGAGGAGGGAGGAGGGAGTAGAAGGAGGAGGAGTGAGGGAGGAGGAGGAGGAAGAGGAGGAAGAGGAGTGAGAGAGGAGGAGGATGAGGAGGAGGGAGAAACCAAAGGCAGAAACCAAAGGCTAAGCTTCCGTCCATCCAATCACCTCTTAATAACAGTTTAAAATTACGATCAATAAACAAATTTAATTTGGGCGCAGCAACGCGCGCGGGGGGAACGCTAGTCTATATCTATAAAAGAGGATGTATGTATGTATGTATGTTGCCTATAGACTCCGAAACCGCTCGACAGATTGTAATGAAACTTTCAGGTATTATTAGGCATGATTCAAGGATTGTTCCTGTAAAGTTTGGTGCAAATCCGTTCAAAGGGCTCTGACCCAGAGGGCATAAAAGGGTGCAGTGTCAGGTTTTAGAAATTTATTGTTTACAAAATTAACTACCCAAGCCAAGACCGAAGGAGGAGGAGGAGGGAGGAGGAGGAGGGAGGAGGAGGAGGAGTGAGGGAGGAGGAGGAGGAGGAGGGAGGGAGGAGGAGTGAGGGAGGGAAGAGGAGGGAGGCGGAGGAGGGAGGGATGAGGAGGAGGGAGGAGGAGGGAGGAGGAGGAGTGAGGGAGGAGGAGGAGGAAGAGGAGGGATGAGGAGTGAGAGAGGAGGAGGATGAGGAGGAGGAGGGAGGAGGAGGAGGAGTGAGGGAGGAGGAGGAGGAAGAGGAGGGAGGAGGAGTGAGAGAGGAGGAGGAGGGAGGAGGAGTGAGGGAGGAGGAGGAGGAAGAGGAGGGAGGAGGAGGAGGGAGAAGGAGGAGGAAGAGGAGGGAGGAGGAGTGAGAGAGGAGGAGGATGAGGAGGAGGGAGAAACCAAAGGCAGAAACCAAAGGCTAAGCTTCCGTTCATCCAATCACCTCTTAATAACAGTTTAAAATTACGATCAATAAACAAATTTAATTTGGGCGCAGCAACGCGCGCGGGGGGAACGCTAGTATATATATATATATATATATATATATATATATATATATATATATATATATATATATATATAATTAACACAAATTTTAGAAAAAACAAAAAGTTACACCAGAAACTATTTTTTATATTTCGGCTTAATTAGCCTTTTTCAAAAAATGGAGAACTACAATAATTTTGTGTGGGAATTTCGACGTTGATGTAATGCAGAGGGACTTTTGCCATGGAGAAGATGGTTTGCTCGGTTTAACGTCTGATATTTAACCCTGGAGGATCGTACGCGCCCAAAACATTCGAATGTACCTTTTCCGATTGATGAAGCATTCTTTTATTTTCTACTGGCCTCATCTTTTTTAACACTTTTATGCCAAAACAATCATTGAAAGTTGCATCATGCGTGGCAGCATGGCAGCTCACAGGCAGATCTTGCGTTCTTGTAACCACCGATGCTCTGTGGTTGTTGACACGCAGGTTAAGCTGTGTCTCGGCTTTTCCGACATAAAATGCAGGGCATTCCTTGCACAACAACTCATATACACACACATTGGTGTTTGGCAATCTGCCGACCCTTTGCATGTATATGAGTTCGGGTTGTTAGCCGAACTGAACGTTTCCTCTTCCATGGCGATTGGGCAGTAAATATATATATATATATATATATATATATATATATATATATATATATATTTATATATATATATATATATATATATATATATATATATATATATATATACTGAGTGCTGGTTATGTCTAGGTAATGTATATGTATAATTGGAGGTTGAGTTTGACCAAACTAGACGAGTGGTTTTTTTAAAATTATGTTTTAATCATAATCATCCACAACGTTTCTACCAAGGGGCTGGGTCCTAATCATGTGGTACATTGGCTTGTATGTGGTGATGTGGTGGAGGGTCTTTCACCAAGTGAAAGAATATAATATTAGTTTTAAATGTTAGGTAAACCTTCAACAACTTTAGCAAACTTCGAATTACATAGGTATGGATTGGGCCAGAACTAAAACCGTTTAGTTCAACATAATTTTTAAAAAACGACTCAAGTCTAGTTTGGTCAAACTCAACCTCCAATTATATATATATTTATATATGTATCTATGTGTTATTCCTGACGATAACTGTCCTTAGGATAGAGATAAAAATTCCGTTCTTGCGCCAAAGAATCAAGTTTTCCAAAAGAAAGGATGAGTTCGTTGGCCAGCAAATTAAATTAGGTCAAATTTCAAAAAATGTGCTGACAAAATCACTGAAAATGGCTAAGAATTGTTAAATTGATATTTTTTAGCAGAATATTGCTCGAATAAAGTTCATTAATTATAATATAGGATATTAAAAAATTCATGTGCAAAATTATGCTGGAAAATGGTCTTACATTTCATTAAAATTTGCTGAATAATCGATAAGAACTATAGAAAAAAATAAATAAATGAAAATTCAAAACCTCTGAATAGTAGATCATTATTTAGAATACGTTTTTTGCCACAAAGTTAATAGTTAATAATTTCCTTGCACTCCAGAAGCTCAATTCAAAACAATTGAACATTTCCCCATACGATAATTTACGAAAATTCGCTCATACGATCATGCTGCATGACTGGAACTTTTATTATCATTTAATAATAATTAACAGGACGTTTCCATTTGTTTTCGTCCGTCACGAGCGTCACGTCACGGTGGGGTTTTCTATTGATTTTCGCGTACAACCAATGCGTTTTTAGGGAAGTGGAACTCCCTTAGTTTTCATAGCAGGGAAATCGTTAGCCACTTTTTGGAATGCTCTCATTTTATCACAGCATCTCATAATCCCTAAGCCTCCGTAGTCTCAAAGAAAGCTGATTTATTACGCTCAGTTATAAACTAATATTGCTAAGTAACCATAATGACCTAATAATGTGTAAAATTAATCATTATTATAAATGATCATTATTATAAATGATCTGACTGTAGAACCGTAGGCTCTACAGGATCGTAGCTCATACGTAGGAGCTAGGAGATCGTCGCTCATACGATCATGCTGCATGACTGGAACTTTTATTTTTATTCTTTACTATTATTATTATTTTCTATATTTTCAATCGTATAAAAATCCTCTTCACTTTTCTTGTAAAATGATGATAAAGACCAAATCGGCAGGATACTTTCACTGCAGGTTCGTCAATATAATGTAGGCATTCAATGACCTGAATACATCCGCAGACCATCTGATCAAAGACGTGAAAACCCGTATTTTAGTGCATAATTATTTTAGATAAAATCGTAAAGGAATCATTTTACAAAATTTTTTTCTAAAATCACATATTATGTTTGAAGATCTTTATTTATGTCCTTTGAGCATGGTAAATATCTCGCAAATTTTTACAACTACTGGGGGACCGAAAAAAATCGGGGATCATTTCATTTGAAACAGCAGAATTTTAGCAAAAACACACGAAGAAAAACAAAGTTTAATCAGGTTTTGAGCCCACCAAATTTTACTTTAAATTGAAATGGGATAAGATACGCATGCTTGGGTGTTTGAGAAAAGAAAAAATAATAATTTGGAAGATGATCAATTTTGGGGGTTTTTTTTTTCGCCCAAATGTGCGACGTATGACGGATAGAAGGATTTTTTCGTATTCGATTTTGAAATCCACGTATCTTGAAAAGTAAACCAACAAATTTTGAGAGGGGGGTTACTGTTACTTTTTTTAGTCGAATACAAAGGTTAAGTATTGGAAATAATAAACAAAAAGAGATAGCAACCCAATATCTGACCTCGAGATCATTGTCAGAGCATTTGTGAAGGTCCGGATTTGACTTTCTACTACCAGAAAATCAGAGATAATTAGGAGTTTGGTTTGGATTTATAGTTGCAATCTACCCTGATACTGTATCAGAGAAAGTAAATCATCAAAATCTGGACTTGGGTACCACATGAACTTCTTAAAATCAGTCCGACAACTCGTCCAGTCTCAATTGGTGTCTCGTCGCTGTCCTACGCAAACCGTTTCAACCGGTAAGTTACAACATCCTAACATGGAACATGTTTTTGACGTAATTGATAGATTTCATTCTGCAAGATATGCACAAGTAAGTAGGACCACTTGAATCTTTTATTCTGGAGTGCCCAGCATTTCATCGTGGAAGAGACGATTCATTTCCTACCATGTTTAAATATAGCACTTAACCGTTAAATGAGAGAGAGAGAATTTATTGTTTTCCATACCACAGGTATATAACAAACGTCAGGTCAATAAACATACAAAATTTGTCACTAAATCCATAACAATCAATGCCGCCAAAAATCGTCGTCCAAATCATTGAGATAAGAAGAAAATAAATTGCTGTGATAAATAAATAAAAGGGAGTCCTGTTCAACAAACCCAGACGCTAACCTACTGATGCTTTGTTTAGCGAGCAAAACCTGCCCACCATTCGTCAAATTTATGCTAGGAACATTCTAATATTGGCCAGAAAAGAGAAACGGGTATTCATTCCTTGCCGACGTAAGAGAGCGCAAATCGAAGGCCTATAGATTAAAACTACCTACCAAAAGTCAGGCACAAATATGCGCAGATGACCGCAACTTATAAAGGAATGAAGATAATAAATAAAGAATTTGAAAAGAGTTCCACTATCCGCTTTACAAGCAGATACCATGTTACATGGATATGTCTTTGATTGGGGATTTCATAACGGTTGTCCTCGAGTTGTCCTCGACTGTTGTCAAGAGGATAAAAATGTTTGCTATGGAGTGGAGTAAATGATGCTATTGCTTTACATTAAGAATATTGTACCGGCTTATTAAAATTGTCCAATCAACTTAGTTTTGGAATGTAGCCAGGTACGTAAGGAGGGGGAAATTGGTAGCTTGAGATGTGAACATTTATCACATAAATCAAGCGCTTTCCAACGAGAGGCGAACGATTTTTGTGCGATGAAAACTGCGGAAGTTCCATTCCCCTAGCAACGGCTGGGTTGTACGTCAAAAACACTGAAATTGTGACACAAATTTTGCGTCACGGAAATTTTTGGTTGACCCCCCAGAGCAAAGACATATCCATGTCAAAATATTGGAAATAATAAATTTGAACATTGATAATCTAGCTAAAAAAAAAAAAAAAAATAAAATTGGTAAATAGCAAACCTTACGATTACTTTCGGACATGATAACTATATAATTCCAATCAGTGTTTTTACACAAAGGAAGGCAAACAGAAATAAATGATGCATTAATAATAAAAATAGATAATAATAAAATAAATTTAAAAAAGAGTAGGAACAAAAATTGTTTATAATAATATCACAACTCCGTGCTGGGCCACAGTTATCACTTTCCAGCACGGTCAAGTACTTTATTAACTTGAAGAACTAACACTGCCTGTACTTTAGCAATATTGTACATATAGGAATTACTACTTTAGTTTGTTAGTTCACTACTAATGCCACTTATGTAATCAATTTGACAATAAACGATTCATTCAATGAAATATGAATCTCCAAAAACATATTTTGAATCTAAGAACTTTAAGAAGGGAATTGGTAGTATGGGGGCTCGAAGACATTCGTCTGAGAAGGAATTTGTTGATTCCTTCTCGTTGAGAAGGAATTCTTCAGTTGCTTCTCTATGCAAACGCCTGTTCAGCATGAAAACATGTTGTGTTTCTAGACCATTAATGATCCAAAAATTCTCATTTTTCGTGGACGTTCTATTCACAATCCGAATTATACGTCATATTTCCTAAAATCTGACGTATCAGAATGTTTTGTTTGTTGCTTTTACTCGTGAAAAGTCATTAGTGCATCTTGTTTTTGGCATGATTGCGTTCACAAGACAGATGATGAAAGATAGCTATGAGAAATCTCTATGAGAAACTTTCGATCAGAAATCGGCTGTAGAATTGAATTGACCCCAGGCCGGTGGTCCACTCTTAACGTTTTTACACCCTGTATTTATACATAGTACGACGTTAAAGGGTCATTCTCATTTCATTTGCCGCTTTCATGTCCCCGACGACGAATTCTCTCAATTCTTGACCAAAACTAGTGATTTTGGGGGGAAAAAAGGTAGTATAAGTTGGGAGATCAACGAAGTAATAATTTGACTGCCCAAAATCCCCTTTAACCAATACACAGTGATGACGAATGAAACCTGAAATCCTGGAAACTCATGAGTGTTACTGTCCCCTCCTACCTAACACCTAAGTAGAAGTTAGGTAGTTACGAAACAATGACAATCTAGAACTGGCCAGGGTTACTAGCTGAAGTTGGTTCCTCTTTATTTAGAGTAAGGATTTACATTTTTAAGATTTTTCCCAACCCGTGAAAAACTAGTTTTTCAGTCAGTCCCCCATATCTCTTCTCAATGGGACCTCAGGAGTGTTATCATTTTGCGATCAAGAAAGCTGATGGAAAATGGCGGGAAACAGTCAGATGTGAAGGATAAGGATATATTGTCCAGTTGAAGATTTGAGACTGCAGTGGAGGGCTTGGAGTTGCAGCAGTTTTTACAGTGAAATAAGCCTAAAAACATGTTGAGTATTTTTATTTTCAATCAGAAGTGTTACACAAATTACGAGTGTTGTTAGTGCTTAAACAAAATAATCCTATATCAACAACCATTAGTGCTTAAACAAAATAATCCTATATCAACAACCATACTGCTTGGTGACAGGTTTCAAACAGTAGCCATCCCCGAGTTTTGTCACTTCATCATCCTGTGTGACACCATTTTTATCGGAAATTCTCATGAGTGTTACCTCTCAGGAGTGTGACCAAGGATGGGTAACACTCCTGATATTACGGTAACACTGATAGGGTAACACTCCTGAGATTTAAGCTCAATTACACTGCCTTCAACATGAATTCCGTGAAATCTGAATATTACGTTTGAACGTGATTCTTTTGTACTTACTTGAGCCCCGACAACAATTTTGCCAAATCATCCATTTTACAGAAATCAATTTTTGAAATCTGGTAACACTCATGAGTTGGATATCCTGTTTTTTAATACAAAAAAACCTATAAAATACATCAATGAAAAACTCACTGTTCATCTATGGAACACAAATCTGCTATGTACAATGAGTAGTAGGTGTTTGCTGATCTAACCTCATTTTCGAGCACTTTCATATTTCACGTCAATGAAACGCCCCAAAGCGGCAAATGAAATGAGAATGACCCTAAAATCTAGAATCGTGTACTTTGATGTATGAAAAGGATTTGCAGGGGGTCCCCGCAACTTCTAAAACCATAACCCCTCACTTTTAAAATTATATAGCCATCCAAATAGCACATTTTTTTTCTTTTTGAAAATTTGCTAATAGGTTAAAATTAATTAGCAAATTTTAATTTTTTTCCATCTTACCACCACTGTGCGCCGCTCGTCTAGAGATTCCTTGGCTCCGAGTGAAGCGAGATTCTCCTGCGGCCTCTCGTTGTTGTATCAACTTTTGTTTTGTTTTGGTTATCACAACCTTGATGGTCAGTCCACAGTCACTGGGTTCATTTCACCGGACAAACGTTCGCGACAACAACACAACTCACAAGATTGTTTCTTTTTCGCAAAATGACACTCCGATGTCGACTCTTCAAGCTCTCGCGCAAGACTGTTTCATAATGCCCTTGTTTTAATTCGGTAGGTAACTTTTTCTTTTCAAGATTCGAATTCGACGTGAAGTTTCCTTAAATTCGACGTATCAGAAGATGTTTCATTACACGTGAGAAGTGCGAAAAGTTAGTGAATTGTTTGGTTAGAATGGATTCTCAAATGGATGATGCATGCTTGCTACCTACCCCACAAGACGGATAATTTTCAGGTACATTCCTTATTCTCGTCATGAGAAAACCTACCTTACTTTATTGACATATAAAATTTTTATGTCTTTACTTTGGCACATAAACGAAAAAAGTCCAGTCATGCAGCATGACCCCATGAGCGAATTTTTGTAGAAATCTTCGACATTTCAGTCGCTATTGATCGTGTAGAGAAATTTTAGTTTATGATTTTGATAGACAAACATGGAATCGAATTATTAAAAATAATTAGGAGGTACTCTTACTTCCATAAGAGTTGTTCAATCTGAATTTGGACAATGTTTCATGCAAATATTACCGATTTTTACAACTAGCGATTTTTGACTGATTTTTCAACTTTGAAATTTTTGAAAACTTGATACATATTCTTATAGGAAATTTTACGCTGATTCCGAATATACCACATGTTAGTATGCTGAAAAAATTATTTCGCACAACAAATCGCAAAAAAACAGGCTATTTTGAAATTTTTGACTACATTTTTGAAAATTTCAACCCGAAGATGTAATCCGATCATGCTGGCCAACAAACTTGAACTTTCGTTTTGTGTCCTTAACATTTTAAAATTAGTTTGAAGTTTCTAGCACAATTCTACGGACAGTTATCGTCTGGAATGACACATACATACATATATACATACATACATATATACATACATACATATATACATACATACAAAAATGCGTTAAACTTCAGAATATGATTCAGAATAGTCTGAAACGGATTTCTGCATAAAATTTTTTCAAAAATTCACATTCTACAAATTTTGAGGCGAGAGCAATAGCTTAATTTTCTTCAAAAATTCGCTAAAAACCGTTAAAAAAAGCGTTAAATAATAGCGTTAAAAAAAGCGTTACGGTTGGTTTTCTGATGATTTCCGCTTACAACCGAGTCGTTGCTAGGGAAATGGTACTTCGTCGTTTTTCATCCCACAAAATTCGTTGACCATTCGTTCGAAAGCTCTCGATTTATCCAACCATATTATGTTAACTAATGCGAAGTGTGTGACGAACAAGCTGAGTTATGAGCATGGTTATTTGAATAACTGTGTACACTCAGGTGATCATTCTCAACAATTGATATTGTGAACATGATTGCTACCGCTTGTTAATTTGTGATGATTTCATTGAGCTGGCGTTCCGATGACTTGATTCATAGCAGGTGATCCGAAAATTGTGAGAACGGTTTAATTTGTGAAGCGGTTGTTTAATCATCTTAATAGGTAATTTCTATACTTTACACTCTAAAAAGCTGTAATTTCGTATGTAGCCTCTTTAGGACATTTACTTGACTATGCCCAGGGTCCGGATCAGCTGAGTGGCTCTTAGGGCTTGCTTTCGTGTCTGTAACACATACGAGTCTGCAAATAAAGACATAAAATGCCCCAATGTGTTGCAAACTCGTATGCAAGCGTTTCTGATTTTAACCTCGATTTCAATTTGATACGAGTAATGATTTTACCTTACAGACAACTTGAGAGACCCATCACGTACCTACTCGTATTGGTACCATCTAAAAATTAAAATGACCATTAATGACCATTTCATTGATGATTATGTTGCAAATTGTAATACAAAGGTTTATTATTTCTGTATAAGGTAGCTTTTCTGCTCAGATCACTAGTCTATATTACATATAACATGTAAAAAACCGAAGAAAAAAACAAAATTAATAAAACAAAAAATAAACACGAATTTCTTCGAAAAATATGAATTTTTCAAAAAAATAACGCCGAGTGGAACGGAGCTTGAAATCTGGAAACGCTTGCAACACATTGGGACATTTTATGTCTTTAGTTGCAGACTCGTATCATCAGAATTTAACAAGCGGTTGCAATTATGTTCGCAATATCAATTATTGAGAATGATCACCTGAGTGTACACAATTATTCAAATAACCATGCTCATAACTCAGCTTGTTGGCCACGCACTTCGCAGTAGTTAACATAATATGGTTGGATAAATCGAGAGCTTTCGAACGAATGGTCAACGAATTGTGTGGGATGAAAAACGACGAAGTACCATTTCCCTAGCAACGACTCGGTTGTAAGCGGAAATCATCAGAATATTTTCGTGAGCAATTTCCGTGACGTTTCTTTAGTTTATGTGCCATAGCAAAGACATAAAATGTCAATAAATAAATGAATAAAATAAAATAAATCAATGGGCTTCAGGGCTCATTTCAGATTAAAAATGACTCGTAGAGTTTTTTGGTGGTTTTGACATGGATATGTCTTTGCTCTGGGGGGTCAACCAAAAATTTACGTGATGCAAAATTTGTGTCACAATTTCAGTGTTTTTCACGTACAACCCAGCCGTTGCTAGGGGAATGGAACTTCCGCAGTTTTCATCGCACATAAATCGTTCGCCACTCGTTGGTAAGTAAGCGCTTGATTTATGTGATAAATGTTCACATCTCAAGCTACCAATTTCCCCTCCTTACGTACCTGGCTACATTCCTAAACTAAGTTGATTGGACTATAAACAATTTTAATAAGCCGGTTACAATATTCTTAACGTAAAGTAATAGCATAATTTACTCCACTCCATAGGAAACATTTTCATCTTCTTGACAACAGTCGACTGTTAACAACAACTCATTGTAGTGGCTTCTCTCCACAGTTATTTTCAACATTTCTATAAGTAAACCGTTGTTTTGTTGGAATTAGTCGGGATGCGGCCATGCGGCCCAGGGATTTGTTTAAAGTTAAAGGATTTGTTTACAACTCTCGAGGACAACCGTTATGAAATCCCTAATCAAAGACATATCCATGTAACATGGTATCTGCTTGTAAAGCAGATAGTGGAACTCGTTTTTTCTTTTTTTTCCATCGAGTTACTGAATGTTTACGTTTTTTCAACGATAGGTACTTATACCGTTTCTATTCCAAAAATGCTGCAAAATATACATCTGAGATTTTGGCTGGTGTCACTAGTTATTTTGTGGAATTCCATTTCTGTAGATAGGGAGATTGACTTCCATTCCACAATTAAATTGCAACTACAATATATATTTCACCTGTTTACAGGCATCGTCAGGTACGAGACCTTCTCGAACGATCAAGTTTGTCCCCCACCCCGGCAACTACTTGGAACCGTTCCCTACAAGAAGAACTGTGAGTTCTTCAATTCCGTTCAACGCGGAGCAGCTCATGAGTCACAAATGAAAAGTCACATTTACGTTTCTAAACTGTTATGTGATCGTGTTATGACCACCAAACTATACACTTCATTCTGATCTACATATCCAACTAATCTGCATTTTGACATTTTCATGTCTTTGCCCTGGCACATTGCACAAAAAACTGTCACGTAACGTAACGTAAATATTTTGACGATTTCCGCTTACAACCGAGTCGTTGCTAGGGAAATGGTACTTCGTCGTTTTTCATCCCAATAAATTCGTTGACCATTCGTTCGAAAGCTCTCGATTTATCCAACCATATTTAGCCAACAAGCTGAGTTATGAGCAAGGTTATTTGAATAATTGTGTACACTCAGGTGATCATTCTCAATAATTGATATTGTGAGCATGATTGCCACCGCTTGTTAATTTCTGATGATTTCATTGAGCTGCTGTTTCGATGATTTGATTCATAGCAGGTGATCCAAATATTGCGAGAACGGTTTGATTTGTGAAGCGGTGGTTAAATCATTTTAATAGGTAATTTCTATGCTTTACACTCTAGGAAGCTGTAATTTCTTTGTAGCCTCTTTAGGACATTGACTTGACGATGCCCAGGGTCCGGATCAGATGAGTGACTTTTGAAGCTAATTTCTATGTTTTACACTCTAGGAAGCTGTAATTTCGTATGTAGTCTCTTTAGCACATTTACGTGACGATACCCAGGGTCCGGATCAGCTGAGTGGCTCTTAGAACTTGCATACGAGTCTGCAGGGGGGTAAGTGATGTAGCCTGGCTCGAATTCAATGAAGTACCCACGGGTGTCGGAACAATGAGTCAACACGATCGCGAATTCAATTAAGTACCCACGGGTGGGCGGTTTCTCTTATGGCCCATTTAATTGATAGTTTGGTGGTCATAACACGATCACAAAACAGTTTAGAAACGTAAATGTGACTTTTCATTTGTGACTCATGAGCTGCTCCGCGTTGAACGGAATTGAAGAACTCACAGTTCTTCTTGTAGGGAACGGTTCCAAGTAGTTGCCGGGGTGGGGGACAAACTTGATCGTTCGAGAAGGTCTCGTCATAATTATTATAACATTGCACAAGAAAGTTCTATTTTAAAACAGTGGACAAGTAACAATGTAACTTAATTTTTGCATTTTAATGCGGAATATAAGTCATTCTCCCTATCTACACAAATTATAATATATAGCCCTTCTACGATATATCATTATACAAATCCAGGCTGTAGAACATTAACTATCTAAACTCGACGCATTGCGCCTTGAAAAAGGATTCGCCCCGTCACAACGCCAAGGACCCCTCCCACCCCCCACCACCTCCCCGATTTTAAGATTTTTAGCAAATATGACAGTGTCATCTCCTCACCTTGTAGAGGGGTTGCATTATTTGTGAACGGATTTGAAAGTGTGTTTGTTTCTTGCACGTAAAGTCCTCTATTTCTGTAAATTAATGAAGTTCAGTAGATCGATAAGAAAAGGTATCAACCTCAGAAGACGCTCAGCTGGTGAGTGGTCCTATATACCTCGCAACATTGTTTCTTCCTCGCAACACTGGTCATCCATAGGCGCTCAGTTTCAAATTTCAGCACCGTAGGTCGATTAGGAACAAAATAACCTAAGAGGTCCCTCAGCTGATCAGAGACCCACCCATACATTGTAATTGTATTCTGAATATCCCAAAGGAACTCCATTGAAGAAAAAAAAAAAAAAATTCACACCGTACGTTGATTAAGATAGAAACTAGACTCAAGGCCGAGCTCGAGGGCGGGCTGGGCTCTTCGTAACCGATTAGCATTACGCGATTCCGTGGTGGCCAGCCGAAACAATGACTTTGTCATCAATATGCCTCCATAGTTGTTGAGACCAAGAGAAAATTAATGCAATTAAGGGGAGTAAAGCAGTAAAGCAGTATCATCATTTACTCCACTCCATAGGAAACATTATCATCCTCTTGACAACAGTCGACTGTAAACAACAACTCATTGTAGTGACTTCTCTCCACAGTTATTTTCAACGTTTCTATAAGTAAACCGTTGTTTTGTTGGAATTAGTCGGGATGCGGCCCAGGGAAAATAAATGAAATTATTTCATTTATTGTTTTATTTGATAACGTTTCTAAATGATATAATTTCATTTATTAATGAAAAATCAGGCTATCATGAACATAAAAATGATAGCGCCTGTATTGAAGAAATAACTTTAATAGTAGGTATGTATAGTATGCTTATTGTGTCTCCAAGAATAATAGAATAAATTCTTTATCCTACATTTCGTCGCCTACAGTCCAAAGTTAAAGGATTTGTTTACAACTCTCGAGGACAACCGTTATGAAATCCCCAATCAAAGACATATCCATGTAACATGGTATCTGCTTGTAAAGCAGATAGTGTTTTTTTTTTTTCTTTTTGTTCCTTATATTCTCAATTTTCAATTAACTTAGGTTTTTCCATGTATCTCAAAAACACGAATTCGTAGGTATCGTGGAATAAATGTCATATTTTTTTTTTTACTTCAGAAACATCTAGCGGTAGTTGAAATCAACATTTTGTAAAACCGCTAAGTTTATCTTTGCCCGGATCTCTGCTTCAATACAATACAAAAATCAAGCGAATAGGGTCAACCGTTCTGAAGAAAAACACCCGTGAAGATGAAAAAACATTACTTTACAGGAGAGCAGACAAACCAACAGCATCCATCTTTTCATGACTTCGCAAAGCATTAGGCAAATAGAAACTGTTTTTGCTTTCCCTAGACCTATCTGAAATGAAGTGTATCATGATAGCTTAAATATGTCATCCTTGGATAATATAAACATAATACCCATGGTTGTAGCCCAGTCAAATAAAGACAAAGAAGAAATTGATTTTTTTTTTTTTTTTTTTTTTTTTTTTGTTAGAGCGTTTATTTTAATACTATATCAACTACTCGTAGTTACATCTGAAGTATTATACAGGTAACTATCTAGATATTTACTTCACATAAATTCCGCATAGTTTATATAAGTGTTAGTCCATTGACGTACACCACATTACAGCTGCACATCAGCATCCAAGGTCCAATGGCTTGGTCCTCTTCAGGCGTCGGTTTACTTGGGAGTTGTCGAGAAGCTGGATAGCTTCAGGATTGGTATGTGCGAGTAGCCTCTTTTCATAGTTTCTGGCATATCTTTTTGTAACATCGCTGATTCTCTCCATTTCGAGATCTTTGTGGAGGTCATCATTACGAACGTACCACGGAGCATTCACAATACTCCTCAGTACTTTATTTTGGAATGTTTGAATAATGTTCATGTTACTTTTTGCAGTGCATCCCCATAGTTGTATACCATAGGTCCAAATGGGCATCGAGACTTGAAACTGTTTTTTCCTATTGTTGTTAACGAAAATATAGACGAAAACGTTGGTTTTCGAGCCACCTTCTAACAATTAAAATACACTGCCAAGGAAATGGCACAAGAGCTTCCTCGTGACCTTCACAGTACGTCACCATTAAATTCCAGAAAACTAGAAACGACCGGTTCTGGCATCAGGGAATTAATAAGGTGGGAAATTGGAAGTACCGTACGATTCGTATGGCACCTCAAAGGACTCTACCGGGATCATCTCTGAATGGTACATATAATTTGAACGAAATCCGATAAAATTAACTAAGCTGTGACCGTAACAAAAACATCACTTTCGCGCATGCACCTAGCGTACCGCTGCTGATGATCGCGAAGAATGTGATACGGGACCTCAAGAAACCTTGCCCGCATCATCCCTGAAAATCTGACCGAAATCCGTTCACAATTGCCTGAGTTATGACCGAAACAAGAAAATTTTGTTTGCGCCTGCGCAGAGGCTACCGTTGATTCGATCATGACGGAACTGATAGGAGACCATGTAGAGCTATACCCGCAAGATCCCTAAAAATGTGAAGAAAATCGCATCAAAATTGTGGAAATTACGGCTGTTGCAAGGACCGTAACAAGAATATTTCGTTCACGCATGCGCAGAGCGTACCGCTACTGCAATTATGATGATTGTCTCATGGGACCTCAAGAGACCTTACCCACATCATCCCTGAAAATCGGACCGAAATCCGTTCAACATTGACCGAGTTATGACCGTCACAAGGAATTCACGTTAGCGCCTGCGCAGAAGCTACCGTTGATTCGATCATGATGAAGTTGATAGGGGACCATCTAGAGCTTAACCCGCACAATCCCTGAAAATTTGGTTAAAATCGGATCAAAATTGTGGAAGTTATGGCTGTTACAAGGAAATGTGGACAGACAGACAGACAGACACGGAACCAAATTTGTTCAGGAGGCTCTGAAACGCAAAATGCGAGTGGAAATTTTGATTTTGGAGCGAGCCGCCTTCTAACAATTAAAAAATCTCCAAAAGTACAATTTTCCAATTCCAACCCATCTGCCAGGTTTCAATATCATACACCGCAGAAATTCATCCCCTGCAAATATTTTTGAACTTGTTTTACGGTAATACCTACCTACTATCGAGTAACCTACGATTTCGCAAATAACCTTACACTTACAGGCTATGTATTTTCACCATAGGATCGGCAAATAGTACCGAATAATTTTATGAAAAACCTGGTAATACGATGGGGCCGTCAAAATTGCTTCTAGATGCTATCTTCCCGGAGAAATCAGCGAAAAAATGGGGAAAATGAAAAAATGCGTTTCCCGCTATGGTTTTTTCCGCCTTAGTCCTAGTAAATTACGACGGTTTTTGCTCGGATTGGTCTTAAAATGTTCGTTGAAGTACCAATTTGGTCCCATGCGAGTTTTGAGACGTGAAATTCTTATTCCCGATTGTATTGAACGAAAATATAAACGAAAACGTTGGTTTTCGAGCCGCTCTTCCTAATAATTAAAAAATCTCCAAAAATACAATTTCCAGCTCCAACCAATCTGCGAGGTATTAATATCATACAGCGCAGAGTTTCATCCCCTGCAAATATTTTTGAACTTGTTTTACGGTGATACCTACCTACTATCGAGTAACCTACGATTTCACAAATAACCTTACAGGCTATGTATTTTCACCATAAGATCGGAAAATAGTTCCGAACAGTTTAATGAAAAAATGGTAATACGATGGGGCCTTCAAAATCGCTTAAAGATGCTGTCTTCCCGGAGAAATCAGCAAAAAAATGCGGAAAATGACGAAAAATGCGTTCCCCGCTATGATTTTTTCCGCCTTAGACGGAGTAAATTTCGTCGGTTGTTGCTCGAGTTGGTCTTAAAATGTTCGTTGAAATTCCAATTTGATCCCATGCGAGTTTCGAGACTTGAAACTGTTTTTTCCTATTGTTGATAACGAAAATATAGACGAAAACGTTGGTTTTCGAGCCGCCTTCTAACAATTAAAAAATCTCCAAAAGTACAATTTTCCAATTCCAACCCATCTGCCAGGTTTCAATATCATACACCGCAGAAATTCATCCTCTGCAAATATTATTGAACTTGTTTTACTGTAATACTTACCTACTAGCGATATCCTTACGATTTCGCAAATAACCTTACAGGCTATGTACTTTCACCTTTGGATCGGCAAATAGTACCGAACAATTTAATGAAAAACCTGGTAATACGATGTGGCCATCAAAATCGCTGAAAGATGCTGTCTTCCCGGAGAAATCAGCGAAAAAATGAGGAAAATGACGAAAAAAATGCGTTTCCCGCTATGGTTTTTTCCACCTTAGACCGAGTAAATGTCGACGGTTTTTGCTCGGATTGGTCTTAAAATGTTCGTTGAAGTTCCAATTTGATCCCATGCGAGTTTTCAGACTTGAAATTCTTTTTTCCCATTGTATTGAACGAAAATATAAACGAAACGTTGGTTTTCGAGCCGCTCTTCCTAATAATTAAAAAATCTCCAAAAATACAATTTCCAGCTCCAACCAATCTGCGAGGTATTAATATCATACAGCGCAGAGTTTCATCCCCTGCAAATATTTTTGAACTTGTTTTACGGTGATACCTACCTACTATCGAGTAACCTACGATTTCACAAATAACCTTACAGGCTATGTATTTTCACCATAAGATCGGAAAATAGTTCCGAACAGTTTAATGAAAAAATGGTAATACGATGGGGCCTTCAAAATCGCTTAAAGATGCTGTCTTCCCGGAGAAATCAGCAAAAAAATGCGGAAAATGACGAAAAATGCGTTCCCCGCTATGATTTTTTCCGCCTTAGACGGAGTAAATTTCGTCGGTTGTTGCTCGAGTTGGTCTTAAAATGTTCGTTGAAATTCCAATTTGATCCCATGCGAGTTTCGAGACTTGAAACTGTTTTTTTCCTATTGTTGATAACGAAAATATAGACGAAAACGTTGGTTTTCGAGCCGCCTTCTAACAATTAAAAAATCTCCAAAAGTACAATTTTCCAATTCCAACCCATCTGCCAGGTTTCAATATCATACACCGCAGAAATTCATCCTCTGCAAATATTATTGAACTTGTTTTACTGTAATACTTACCTACTAGCGATATCCTTACGATTTCGCAAATAACCTTACAGGCTATGTACTTTCACCTTTGGATCGGCAAATAGTACCGAACAATTTAATGAAAAACCTGGTAATACGATGTGGCCATCAAAATCGCTGAAAGATGCTGTCTTCCCGGAGAAATCAGCGAAAAAATGAGGAAAATGATTTTAAAAAATGCGTTCCCCGCTATGGTTTTTTCCGCCTAAGACCGAGTAAATTTCCACGATTATTGCTCAGGTTGGTCTTAAAATGTTCGATGAAGTTCCAATTTGATCCCATGCAAGTTTCGAGACTTGAAAATCATTTTTCCGATTGTAGTGAACAAAAATATAGACGAAAACGTTGGTTTTCGAGCCGCTCTTCCTAACAATTAAAAAATCTCCAAAAATACAATTTCCAACCAATCTGCGAGGTATTAATATCATACAGCGCAGAAATTCATCCTCTGCAAATATTATTGAACTTGTTTTACGGTAATACTACTAGCGATTAACTTACGATTTTGCAAATAACCTTGCAGGCTATGTATTTTCATCATAGGATCGGCAAATAGTACCAAACAATTTAATGAAAAACCTGGTAGAATACCTACATGATTCCGTTGCTAACCATATTTCGTGTTATAAAAAACCGATGAAACCCAGAAGTTGTTGACCGATTTTCTCAGTTGTTTTTCGGTCGGACTAGTAGCGGGAAATAGTACTGATATCTGTTGGCTAAATAACAAACAAGCCTGATAATAACTGGGAGGATAACAAAATCGTTTATAACGCGGTTAGTTTTTGTACTGTTAGCGAATTTTTGTTGAAAATGAGGCTATTGCAATGGCTCCAAACTTTTTTTTTTTTTTTTTTTTTTTTTCGAAAAATGTCTTCATTAAAATCCGTTTTGTGGAATTCTGAAACGATCCCTGGAAATTAAAATCTTTTATATGTACATGTGTTTCCAGACTCTCCTTAGGATTTAGATTTTAAAAAATCCGTTCTTTCGCCAAAAACTCAAGCTTTCCAAATGAAAGGATGAGTTCGTAAGCCAGCACTTGTTTTCATGCTATGATATTAACAACCCCATTATTGTTGCGTTAGTTATGCATACATCGAACGCGTCGTTATGTTCATCTGAAAATTCCTATTTGATTGTTCGTTTACAATTACTATAATGTATGATTCAATTTCAGTGAATAAATCCTTATTCAGGTATGGTTATTCGTACTGTTGACGAACCACCTAGGTTATTGATACCTAAATGCTAAATTTCATCTCTTAAATTGCTCTCAAGCTACCTATAGGTAGCAGAAGCATCGTTTTCACTTTCGAGAAATTTAAAAGTTGTGGTCTCCACTAAAATCAAACGGCTGTTGTTTTGTTACAGTGGTAAAATTTCCACTCGCATTTTACGTTTTAGACTATTCTGAACAATTTTCGTTCCGTGTCTTCTGGTTTATTATTTCCAATAATAAGCCTATGTGATCGTGTAGCAAAAAATTTTTATAACCCCCCCTCAAACTTTGTCACTTTACGTTTCAAGGTGCGTAGAATCCAAATTTGAAATGTCCGTCCGCCGTCCGCTGTTCGGGCCATAAAAGGCCTAAGAATTGATTTAAAAAACCCGTTCTTTCGCACATAGACTCCATTTGGGGTCTAGTTGGTCCTAACGTTTAACCATCCCGATCGCTTTACTTGCAAAGATGCTATGGGCCAAAAAAGGGCGAAAAAGTGTCTTTTTCGAGGCTTTGAGTGTTAGACGTGTTAGACGCACGCCTGGCACACTTGGTAGGGGGTCACGGTGGTTGGTGAGGGTGGTGAGCGGGGGGTGGAGTGAGAGGAGGCGCCGCGGCACCTTGTGGTGGCTGGGGTGACCAGGGGCGTAGCAGAGGGGTGTAGGAGAATGGATATTTATTACTTTTACGTGTTATACCCATTAATACACCGCGGCACCATGAGGTGGGTAAGGTGTTCCTTCGAGGCATGAATATATGTTTTTTCAAGGTCATATTAATTTGTGTGTTAATAACAATGCTTTTCCTACGCATATTTAATAACATATCCTCTCGACTTTTCGAACGTACTTAGATAATTATATTATTAAGGCAATAACTATTTGAATAGATAGGAGCTCAAATTGAGAAATATAAACATACGTATATAATTATAGAAGTATAGGTTGTGGCAACTCGAAATAGGACACGCCGAGGAGTCTGGACGGACCTTATGACGTACGCAAGCCAACTAAAACTACGATCATAAACAATTGAAAAAATAATAAACCTTTGTGAAATAATTTGCAGCGTTTTTTATCTCAATTCTAATTGAGTACCTATTAATTGTATATCGATTCACTATACCGAGGTTTTGAAACTTCGATGATTCGCTATCATGTTATGCGAATATAGATGTTCCCATTAAAATGACACATCGATACCGCTTTAAATCGCATCACCCGACCTCATTAACGTGACACAAATCAACAATCCCCCCCCCTTCACAACTTCCTTCCAAGCGGGTGGTCATCTTCAGTTGGTCATCCCAGACTGTCAGGGAACTCTTTTGGTTTACATGTTTACTGGAAAAAACTTGACGGAGACGAACATTCTCAAACCAAAAGGAAGAACAGGTCGGTATAATCAAGTTGATTTAATATAAACCTGAATTCATTGTGGATAACGTCAGAATTTAAGTGAAAATTGAATTTCAGAAGAAAGAAATTGTTAAAACCCAATTTTATGGCACACAAAAAAATCGTGCTAACTAAAATTCGATGACTCAAAAAATATTTTGGATTTTTACGTTTTTTTCAGTTTTCATAGATTTTTCAGCAAATATTAATGAAATTCAAGCAAGTTTTTGATTTAGTTCTATTACCATTTCGAACGATGGTTCTTCTCAAGCTTTGTGTATCAATTGTTTTAAATAATATTCCACTAGTGAAGAATTTTAATATCATTAAAATATACACCTATAGTACAAAACGTGTATTCTTTCTACACATAACCACTTCTTCGCAGTAACAACTGATGTTAAATAGTGGTAATTAAGAAAAACAAGAATCGTATATTACATTTATTAATTCCATTAATTTCTTACATATAATGGAGTTTTTTTTTCAATAAAAGAAGATCCTTTTACATTGATAGCGTGAGCACAATTAGGATAAAAGCGTGCATGCTCATCCCAGCAGAGTCATTCAGTTCCCAATGGGTGCGTCCACAGCAGGGACGGATTAAAGGGGGCGGCGCACAGTCGATGGAAACAGCAGTTGTTGTGCAAAAACCTCTTAGATGAGCCAAGCGGTTAAACTTGATATGGATTCTCATGTTTTTTGGGGTGCTGAGTCGATTAAAACCATTCCCGGCTCGCTAACTATAATGGCTAATCGGATAGCAACGTTTTAGCGAATTTGCTTAGAAAATGAAGCTATTGCAATGGCTCCAAATTTTTTTAAATACAAATTTTAAAAAGTTTCATCGTGGAAATCCGTTTTGAAGTATTCTGAAACGATTCCTGGATTTTAACGCTTTTTTATATGTCACTCTTAAATAAAATATCGCAAAGAACTGATTATGGAATTTCAAAAGACATTTTTTTTACCATGATGTTACGATTTTCTTTTTCCACAATGTGTGTTTAAATGTTAGGTACCACGCTTCCGCTGACGTTGAATGTGATAGTGATAGAAGACTGCTCCCAAAGAACTATTTTTCTGGACGAAGAATGAATCGTAACATTCATTCTCGGACAAGGTTCGCACCTAGTGGTTTATTTACTCCGACTCGTCAAAGCAGGAGTTGATAGGCGGGTGCCGTCACTTACTTTCCTCAACGTTTTTTGTCATCGTGATCACCGACGGCGGAGAACGGCGATCAAATTAATACACAAGACACTTGAATGAGTGCGGAGTCGGATTATTCCAGTCCCAGGACGACTGGAGATGACCTGCACTTTTGGCACTCTGTTAAATAATCACATGATTTTTCCAAAAACCCTCATTATCACTGCTTCCTCTTGGTGATGCACCAAAAAAATGTGAAAAAATGATCAGGTACACCTAAACATGTATGCAATACATGGTATATTTCGTCTTGGGGAATTTCCCCAGTTTTGAAGGCATAATCAATCATCAATAACTGCTACACCAAAATCTTAATTTCAAGCATACGACCAATTATCACATTCAATGCCTTCTAAAAAATGTCTGCATGCCCAAATGGGGAGACTAAGGGCTAAGTTTGTGTCTGAAGGTATCTAGGAACCATATAAAAATGGAAACCATTTTTATTAACGCTTTCATTTTTTGAGGTTTTTGCACACTTCCATCCACCGTGCGATGCCCCCCCCCCCCCCCCCCGCTTCCTTCAGAGGCAGATGAAAAAATGCTTGCCAGGGAACGCACAGAAAAGAATCACGCCGCACAGTGTTTCGACTAATGTGTTCATGGTGGAAAAAAGTGATAATAAAAGTTGTGAAAAAAATGTCTTCAGCATCCTGATTGGTAGGTAAAGGCCTCAAATCGATTACATTAGAAAGTTCCTAGAGATCCGTCTATCTCAATACAGCGCGCGGTAACGAGAAACTTCACCGCACCTTAAAGTGGCTATGTCCTAATTGGCAGTTTTCGTACGAAAGGATTAGTGCGAATTCGTCGCTAGCAGATCGCCCCTAATTTCAAACTTGGGTAATGCAGGTAGTGGCCTAATTGGTTGCTTTTTTCCGTCCGAGGTCGTCGCACGAGTAATCCGTACGAACCCCCTTGGTTTGTTTCGCCTACCCTTCGTGCGAGCCGTGCGAAAAAGGGTTTTTCAAACAGTGCTGGGCAGGTCATCTGTCCACTTCTGGTTTTCTCTCCTGCGTGCGAAGTTTTCGTGCGTCGAAAAATCAAACAAGTTTGTTTTTTGTCGTACGGTATACGCGATGGCCTACGAGGAAAATTTGATTATGGAAGTGCAGTCGCGACCAATTCTTTGGGATAAACGAGGTGAACATTATAAAAACCATGACAAAGTTCGCGAGGAGTGGGAGAAGATAGCAACAACCTTGGGAAAACCACGAAAGTACATAAATATAATTTTATTGTTAATTTTCGTTATAAATATAATTTAAAATTATATTAATAAAATAGAGTAATCATCCATCACCATAACTTACAATATTTTACTAACATTTACATACACTTTTATATTTTAGTTACTCGTAATTCGTAGGTACATGATGCAAAATCGAACCATAGAGCCTATAACGGCGATTGCAGCTGTTGAAGCTCGGTTATTTTCCCGAGAGGGGATCAAATTTGAAGAGGTGAGGAAATCATCAGTACGTTCTGTTAGAACATCTAAATTGAGACCTTCCTTATCGATTATTAGATTGTGTAATATACAAACAGCCTTCACAACTTTGCAAGCTTTCTTGACAGATGTCTCTATTGGCTTGTGCAGTATTCTGAATTTGGCCGCAGCTATTCCAAATGAACATTCCACAGTTGATCTTGAAGCGGACAAATTTCGATTGAACCTAAATTTTTAGGTATGTTGGTTTCTTCCGATGACAAGAGTAGAGATAATTTATTGAAAATAAGAATTCGGCATCCTCTTCGTAGGACATCGTGGACACGACTGGTTTTGTTCGCGCGAATGGGTCTGGCTACCTGGAGCTCCCACTTTCGGACGTCAATAACAAGTTCAATGAGGACAGGCATTTCGATCGTACGAAAAATTGAGTGCGAGCGTTTTTCGCACGAATTTTTCGTACGAACTTGTTCCGTGCGTCAACCTCCAATTAGGACATAGGCTTAGAGTTCCGGCGCCGAATCGTCAATACCGTACGACGTATTGTGTTTTACGGATCTACTAGGAACTCTCTATTTACTTAGAATGGCCCTCTCTCGGTACCTCCGTGCCCCCACTTGAACGCAACAAATAATAGAAAACTACTGTGCGGAACCCTTAAGGACATTATTCCTCTGAAATCGGATATTTAATTTTTCCCCTTCTTCTGATCATCTTGGTTTGGACTGAAATGATTCTCTTGAAGGTTTTAAAGAATAATATTCTGACGTTTTGAGTATTAATTTTCAATTTCTATCTTTTCTTCTCAGAAAATGGATATTGAAAACCAGTGGTACAAAGTTGTTAATGTAAAAATATATATGTATATATAGTATTATATGAGTACCGTTTTGTCAAGTCTCGAAACTAGAAGTATTCATTACAGAATTTAATGCAGAATTAAGATTTTCAATCAAACCTCTGCAAATGTTGATTTTCGATTTTCTGTAGCGATTTGCATAATTTGAAACAGTGAGTTTTATTTAAAAATGGCCGCGAAACTTGAAAACCGTGTAAAATACGGTCTTTTATAACTTCCTTGTTTCTAAATATAACATGAAATTGAATATGCCGTGGATTCTCATGGAATTAATGCAAAATTACCATCCGTTAGACCAAGATCACCTTACTATCATTCTTGGCTAACTTCATCAATCATATATTCTGCTAAAAAATATAAATTTAACGATTTTTAGCCGGTTTTTGCTATTTTTAGTGATTTTGGTTTATTATTTCCAATAATAAGCCTATGTGATCGTATAGCAAAACATTTTTATAACCCCCCCTCAAACTTTGTCACTTCACGTTTCAAAAGGTGCGTAGAATCCAAATTTGAAATGTCCGTCCGCCGTTCACAGTCCACCGTCCGGGCCATAAAAGACCCAAGAATTGACTTAAAAAACCCGTTCTTTCGCACATAGACTCCATTTGGGGTCTAGTTGGTCCTAACGTTTAACCATCCCGATCGCTTTACTCGCATAGATGCTATGGGCCGAATACGGGCAAAAAAGTGTCTTTCTCGAAGCTTTGAGTGTTAGACTGACGTGTTAAAACTCCAACCTGCTCAACGACAACTGCGCAAGCTAATATTCCACGGTTAGGATAACAATGGGCTGTAGGACTTCGCAACAGAACACTTTAGGACCAGATCATGCACGACCACAACTGCACAACCTAATAATTATTATTCTCATGTTAGGACAAAATTCACTCATCTCAAAGTGGACAACTTTCAAATGAATATTGATGGAAAAATATGAGTGATATGATAGTGTAAGCGTAATAGGGCGGTGAACCTCCGTTTGTGAGGTAACGAGACCAAGGGAGTACTTCCAGGGTGGCGTGGAAAACTTTCTACACTTGTATTGCTTTCGAATTTCATGTTCCTTCGAGGCATGAATATATGTGTTTATCTAGGTCATATTTGTGTGTTAATTTAATACCATTTGTGTGTTAATGCCAATGCTTTTCCTACGCATATTTAATAACATATCCTCTCGACTTTTCGTACGCACTTAGATAATGCTATTATTAAGGCAATGATTATTTGAATAGATAGGAGCTCAAATCGAGAAATATTAACATACGTATATAATTATTATAGAAGTATAGGTTGTGGCAACTCGAAATGGGACATGCCGAGGAGTCTGGACGGGCCTTATGACGTACGCCAACTAAAACTACGATCAAACTCAATTGAAAAAATAACAAACCTTTGTGAAATAATTTGCAGCGTTTTTTTAGCAAATTTTCGGATTCGTCTTAGAATGACTCAAAACGGATTTCATTTACCAACATTTTCGAAAATTTTGATTTTAAAAATTTTGGAGCCATTGCAATAGCTTCATTTTCTACGTAAATTCGTTAAATGTGTACTTTTTGAATGGGTGCTAATGTGATAAAATTCCTTTTGTTGAAAGGGTGCCGGCTAACGAAGCAGCATGGAGGACAGGCGGAACAACCTGGAAGAAATATGTATCTGGATGAAGTCGGTTTTGAAAGATAATGAAGACCGACCTATGAGTAATGAACTTCACGAAGAGAATTTGAACTCGGAATTGCTTATTGCTGTGGAACGCAGCGATCTGGAACAAGTGAAGAAGTGAGAAATATAGAAATAATAAATACGAATAAATTGATGTCTACTTGTTATGGTTTTTATTAGAGATGAGTCGATACCAAAATTTATCGATTCCCGATACCGATACCTAAAAAATCGATTCCCGATTCTCGATACCGATACCATCGGCGCATAATACCTAACTTACCTGAAGCTGAAAAACTAAAATTCCTCTTGAACTAGTAATATATACAAATTTTTTTGTACAACAATATATATATTTGCAAATGAGGTACCTAATTTTTAAATAAAAACAAAACATGGATAATAAAACCTTTATTCTCCATCGGTTCTACTTAAGGTTTTTGTTTAAAAAGACCAACATTTTAATTCTGTCTGGGTCCAGACGATTTCTCTTCTGGTCGCAGATGTTGTTACGTTCCACAAGTTGTTACTGCACATCTATCCTCCTAACCTAGCCTCTCGCAATGAATACTGGCACCAATAGCTTACCGTTCCGTCGTAGATGAAGTTATTAGTCTAATTAGCTAATATATTTTCCATCTCTATTTATTTTCATTAGGAGTTCTTGTTCCAATGAAGCTTTAATGCTTTAGTTACTTATTAAAATTAAATAAACTTTAAAGATTAATTCTTATTACAAATTCTAAATTTCAGATTTATATTTTCATTCAAGGCTGTTTTTGTTTTGTGCAAATACAAAATTTGATATTTTTTTGTTATCTATCAAGTATCAATTAATAGGCAACTTTTATTGCCTAGGATTGATTTCTTTCTGAATAAAACAAGTTAAGCAGACTGACTTGGTTTTTTAGTTTTTCGTCGGTAACTGTAAGGTATTTGAAAATAAGACTGGCTCTAGGCTTTTATACTTGGAAAACATAGCTTTGTCTAATGCTTCTGTTGTCACAAACAAAATAACACAAGCCTACTTGTAAACAAAGTTATAATTGTAAGTTGTGTTTTGGACAATTCATGTTTCGCAACTGCTAACTTCACACAACGGTTGCACGGTACAACCATCTTCGTTGTTAGATGGTTGCAATAGTACCGTAGTGTAATAAAACGCCCATCACCGGACGGTATCGTTATCGGCTTTAGGCGATCGATTCTCGATACCGATACCAATGCCGAAGAATCGGTGGTATCGAGAATCGGTATCGGGAACCGACTCATCCCTAGTTTTTATAATGAAGTGAACAGGTTATCTTTTGTAGGAATGAACCTTTATCCAACTTAAGACCGCCAGTGTTGGGCATAATCTCGAAATTAAATACGAATACGATTGTAATCGCGATAATTATTCGTTGATTCTAATTCAACTGCGATTAAATTCGTATTTGTGTAATCGAATTCGTGTAGACGATCGTCTGTCGGCGATTACGGGAATTCAACCCATAAAAATGTGTCACGGTCATCAATTTCAATAGGGCGTCCTCCTATAACATGCGAAGCCTTGAAAATATTACCTAGCTTTAGAGGGACGTCCTATTGAAATAGATTTGAAACAAATAGGCTGGGCTCCAATCTTTGAATTCGCTTTAAGGGCGTCCCTCTAAAGCTAGGTAATATTTTCAAGGCTTCGCATGTTATAGGAGGACGCCCTATTGAAATTGATGACCGTGACGCATTTTTATGGGTTGTATTCGTGTAATCGCCGACAGACGAATACGATTAGACGAATCTTCTTCTTTATATATAATTCCGAACGGTCTTTGAAATTTTGAAGAACTTAGACTGCTCATTCGAATCAGCACGGCCCCAAGTTTGTTGCAAAAGTGTCGCCGTTCGTCTCTATACCCGCCTTGATCGTGTTCTAGGCGGTCCTTATCAACGAGAGTTGTTTATTAGGCTGTGGCGGTAACAACGGTTGCCATCAATTCACGGTCAGTAAGAAACGTAGTGTAGTTACTAACATCTAGGAGAGTTATTTCTGAGACTTTATAAATATATAATTCCGAACGGTCTTTATATATAATTCCGAATCAGCACGGCCCCAAGTTTGTTGCAAAAGTGTCGGTAAGTAAGAAACGTAGTGATGGGGTCTTTTCTGATCAGCTGAGTGAGCTAAATTCTTTCCTGTTCACTGTAGGAAGTTGAAATTCGATAGGTAAACTCTCTGGAACATTAAGGCTAAAGGGGACGGGTGTTTAGTGTGATTCTCAGATAACGGATGGCGCTAGTGTCGGATGAAACTTTATCGGGCAAATCTCCACTTGCGTACACATTTTTTAAAATCTGGCTTCAGAATCATCATTAGGACGAGTAAACCTATCGAGCGATCATATAACATTGTTTAAAAAAAATTTTTGTTGTTGAAATTTTGACTTGAAATTTTAATTGCTAATTTAATTTTTTTTTTATTGAAAAAATCGCTAATATCCCGTGTTTGGAAACAATTCAAGTGTATGTTGGCATAGGCATGACATTTTGATTCTGAAAATTAGTGGCCGCAAGTGAGAATTGGGAGCGAAAAACGTGGTTCCAGGAAAAATAGAGTGTATTTGAGGGGTGCGTGCCTTGGCGACGCCGTCGCCCAGCAACTGACCTCATCCGCGCGCGCGTGCGAACCCGCTTACCGAGCCGTCTCTCGAACATTTTTCGCTTCCGAGACTGCAAGGCAGCGGAGGCTTTGTTTTCACTTTCGAAATGAAAAAAAAATTGTTTGCTCCAAAATCAAAATTTCCATTCGCATTTTGCGTTTCAGAGCCTCCTGAACAAATTTGGTTCCGTGTCTGTCTGTCCGTCCACATTTCCTTGTAACAGCCATAACTTCCACAATTTTGATCCGATTTTAACCAAATTTTCAGGGATCGTGCGGGTTAAGCTCTAGATGGTCCCCTATCAACTTCATCATGATCGAATCAACGGTAGCTTCTGCGCAGGCTCTAACGTGAATTCCTTGTGACGGTCATAACTCGGTCAATGTTGAGCGGATTTCGGTCAGATTTTCAGGGATGATGTGGGTAAGGTCCCATAACAATCATAATTGCATTAGCGGTACGCTCTGCGCATGCGTGAACGAAATATTCTTGTTACGGTCCTTACAACAGCCGTAATTTCCACAATTTTGATGCGATTATCTTCAAATTTTTAGGGATTGCGCGGGTATAGCTCTAAATGGTCCCCTATCAGTTCCGTCATGATCGAATCAACGGTAGCCTCTGCGCAGGCGTAAACAACATTTCTTGTTTCGGTCATAACTCAGGCAATTGTGAACGGAATTCGGTCAGATTTTCAGGGATGATGCGGGCAAGGTTTCTTGAGGTCCCGTATCACATTCTTCGCGATCATCAGCAGCGGTACGCTGGGCGCATGCGCGAAAGTGATGTTTTTGTAACGGTCACAGCTTAGTTAATTTTTTCGGATTTTGTTCAAATTTTCAGAGATGATCCCGGTAGAGTCCCATGAGGTGCCATACGTATATGTGTGTCACATTTGATTGATCTTCTCAACATTTATTATATGTACCATTCAGCTTCCAATTTCCCACCTTATTAATTCCCTGATGCCAGAACCGGTCGTTTCTAGTTTTCTGGAATTTAATGGTGCCGTACTGTGAAGGTCACGAGGAAGCTCATGTGCCATTTCCTTGGCAGTGTATTTATCCTTTATATTTTATTATTTAGAGTTAAATTTCTTTGTAGTTACCTACCTACCTATATTAATAAATTTGTATTCATATTTTGGCTACGAATATTCATAATTTATACTCGAAACTATGAATATAGGAATAATATTCAAAGAATATGAATATTTCAATACTTATAGAAGTACATATTATTATTCAATTATTTTTGAATATGCAATAATAATATTCACGTATTCAATCAATATTAATACCTTGATAGGTACCTATTCAAATTTGCATTCATCATTCAATTTCACAAAACCTAATTTTTGTCTACTTGCTGCACTATTACAAAGATGAGTGAGGGAGCAAAATTGCATTCTAGTTATTTTTGGTGTTTACCACATAAGTGAAGGGACTAGATCTCAAAATCCAACGTAGAATACCGAGAATTTGAGTAATATATGATAATTTTAAAGTAGGATAATGGACTAAATTTAAAAATCTGTCACAAATCAGCCGAATCCAGCCTTGAAACCCGTATTTTTTTTTTTAAATGATTGTATGTATTTCCAAAATAAGATGATGAAATTCACCCTAAAGATCCTTGAATTTGAGTGAGTATCTGTTTTACAAGATAGGTAAATGAACTACATTTCAAAATACATCGAAATTCTGCTTTCAGGTAAAGTATTGCACAATAACAGGTAAATATTATGAATATCATTTACAAATTCAACAATAAATAATTCACATAATTCAAACAATAAATCATAACAAAATTCATTATTGACTATCATCAATTACTCATTCATCATCATAAATAGAATGGAATGAAAAACGAACCAAAATCACAAACGAATCTGGGCGCCGCGCTTGTATTCTGAATCGAATGAAACCATTCCCAAGTCAAAACACTCATTCATTTCAAAGATAATGATTTTTTCCCATTTTTGGCCATTTGGCCCCACTGTGCGCCGGTACCTAACCGCGATAGGCAAGAAGAGAGCGTTGGTCTGCGGGTAAAAAATATAAACAAGAAATCAAGAAGCTAAATAAACCCGAATGCGAAACCCCCCGCTCCACGCCTTTCTGCAGTGGTAGCAAACCCCCCTCGTAACCGACGCGTCCGGCAAACGCATAGCAACGCCTAGCAACAAGCATTACCTATTACAGTTTCTAGAGGACACTATCACCATCAATTTTGCACTGCGTTTTTACACCTTCATTCTTACTCTAGGTCTGATTCCCGCTACAATTATTTTTGAGGATAATTCTAGTACTTAGGTAGTTGAGATATGTAAAAATATGGGATGTTAGCGTTTTCCAGGAAAAAATTGTTCAAAATAATATTTTTGAACAAAATACAAAAAAACTGAAAAACTAAATTTTTGTTAGCGCCCAGATTCGTGTGTGTTTTTGGTTCGTTTTTCTTCCCATTCTATTTGTGATGCCTAATAGGCGATATTCCAATAAAGGCAAGTTTACTCAAATTCTCGGTATTCTACGTTGAATTTTGAGATCTACTCCCTTCACTTATGTGGTAAACACCAAAAATAACTAGAATGCAATTTTGCTCCCTCACTCATCTTTGTAATAGTGCAGCAAGTAGACAAAAATTAGGTTTTGTGAAATTGAATGATGAATATAAATTTGAATAGGTACCCTACCTATCGAGATATTAATATTGATTGAATACGTGAATATTATTATTGCATATTCAAAAATAATTGAATAATAATATGCACTTCTATAAGTACTGAAATATTCATATTCTTTGAATACAATTCCTATATTCATAGTTTCGAGTATGCATTTTGAATATTCGTAGCCAAAATATGAATAAAAATTTATTCATATAAGTACCTACAAAGAAATTCAACTATAAATAATAAAAAATAAAGGATAAATACATATTTGTATTTTCGGATATGTGTTTGCTCATCTCTGATTGTAGGTAGGTAGGTACGAGGTTGGTAGATTAGATACCTACCTAATGAATAATACGTTCAGTGCGTCAAACTCCTCCAGTTGTTTTCACACGAATACAAAGGTTCCAACTATAAAAACTAATTATTATCATGGACGTTCCTATAACAAATGAAAATAAAACCCCACCTAACACTTTGATAAAGTATATTTTGATAAAAGTGGAAGAAGCAGTAAGTACAAAAATTCGAGAGACGGCTCGGTAAGCGGGTTCGTACGCGCGCGCGGATGAGATCAGTTGCTGGGCGTCGCCAAGGCACGCGCCCCTCAAATACACTCGTCTTCCTGGAACCACGTTTTTCGCTCCCAATTCTCACATGCGGCCACTAATTTTCAGAATCAAAATTTCATGCCTATGCCAACATACACTTGAATTGTTTCCAAACACGGGATATTAGCGATTTTTTTAATTAAAAAAAAATTAAATTAGCAATTAAAATTTAAAGTCAAAATTTCAACAACAAAAATTTTTTTTGGAAACTTTGTTATGTTCGCTCGATAGCCTAGGATGAGACAAACTCAAATATATATTTAGATTTGAAAATTGATTGACTGGTGAGGAGATAATCAAGATAAACTATTTGTATCTTCCCTCTCTCTCACACAACTGTCGTCCCCTTTAGCCGAGTCGATTGAATTGATTGGGTCTTTTCTGATCAGCTGAGTGTCGAGGACCACCTCAACTGGTGGTATTTATTTTATTACATTACTTACATTTTGATCGTTATTTCCTCTTTTTTAATCATTTACTTACATCGACTTAGCTTTGCACACATAACGCCGCAAATAGGTAGGACTTATATCGTTACTATAATGCGCTGGGTTCCTGTTAGGTACTACTGTTATACGGACTAGATTAGGGCTTTCCAAGCCCTAACAGGCCTCTAGTACGAATATAATCACAGGTGACTGAGAATCAAAGAATTATTATCGCGATCACAATCGTATTCGTATTCGAAGATAAGAAGATTATGCTCAACACTGAAGACCGCGAATAGCAAATCATACGAAAAATTATCAGTCATGCAGAATTATTGTATCAACGAATTTTCTCAAATTACCTTTCGTATCATAAAATTTTAAATCGTATTAAAATTTGAGCAATCGTAGTGCAAAGAAATTGTTAAAAACCGATTTGATAGCAAAAAAACTAGGTCTAACTCTACCGATTGCGATATAATTTATAGGACATTTTTCCAGGACACGTACCCAATTACCTACCGAGTTTGAACGGAATCGAACAAACATATAATAAGAAATCGACGTTATGAGAAATGCACGTTTGCGCATGAGCACAGGCTATTGTTGTTTGACGTCATTCAAAATTACAGGAGACCGTCTAGAAACTAACCCGCAATATCGCTGAAAATTTCATTGGAATCGGTCAGAAACTTGGTATGGTTTTGGACATGACAAGGATTTACCACAGACAGACAGATAGACACGGAACAGAAATTGATCTCCATGCCCTGAAACGCAAAATGCAACTGGAAATTTTGATTTTGGAGGACAATAATTTTTTCGACTTCATTCACGAACACAAAGCTTCCCTACCTTCGGTAGTGAGGAAGCAAAATCCCTGATTATGGCAAAATAAATAGATCTCTGTAATTATAGTAGGTACTAGTAGACACGCTGGGTCCTGTTTTATTCTTGATATTTATTAATGAAATTACTTAGATGCCCCCCAAGTGGTAAGTTGTATCTATTTGCGGTCTACATCGCTCTTTTGTGTGAGTCCAAATCTAAAATTGATGTCTTGAGTAAAGCAAGTGAGGATTTAAAAAATGTATACCAATGGCTCTCTAATCGTCAACTCTCTCTTAATATAAATAAACCAAGTTCATCCATTTGTCAGCTGGCAGAAGACCTGAAGGCTCAATTAATTCAAATGACGAGCTGCAATTGCACGTGTGTAGGGTTTCTGATGTGACCCAATGTGACTGCCAGTCTGTGGAGCGTGTCGCTGACCTGAGGTATCTGGGGTTGTTGATGTATGAAAAACTTTCATGGTGCCCTCATAGCTCATATCAACATAATGGCTACCAAGTTGAGGAAATACTTATACTTATTTTACAATATTCGTAAATTTTTACAACTTGACTTTCTAATCATGTTGTACAAGGCGTTGGTCCAGCCAATTCTTTGTTTTGGTATTATAGCTTGGGGAGGGACATGGAAAAGTAATTTAGAATCTCTTTACGTAATGCAAAAGGCTATCCTCAAGGTGATATCACATCTTTATAAACGCTACCCTTCAGTCGATCTGTTTAATACCCTTAAGGTTTTTTCGTTGAAACAGTTTTATGCAAAATCAGCCCTGATATTCTATCACAAGCATACTGGTTGGTTTCAGTTTTCTGAGACCGTCAGTTTTCAAGCATATCATGTTGGAACACGTCAATATAGCTTGGCCATTCATTCAGCTCCTCGTTCCCGACTTTTCAAATCAAACATTCATATTCATTATAATCTCCCGTTTCTTATTTGCAATGCAACAGTTGCCATTCGCTCACCACTATTATATACCCGTCAAAAGTTAAAAAAAATTAGTTTTTACATGGCTTATTGGAATCGCCATCTTGTGAACGCGTTTATCGCTAAATATAAATGTAACTTTCTTTTAGCGAATTTTTGAAGAAAATTAAGCTATTGCTCTCGCCTCAAGATTTGTAGAATGTGAATTTTTGAAAAAAATTTATGCAGAAATCCGTTTCAGACTATTCTGAATCATATTCTGAAGTTTAACGCATTTTTTTATGTATGTATGTATATATGTATGTATGTATATATGTATGTATGTATATATGTATGTATGTATATATGTATGTATGTATGTATGTGTCATTCCAGACGATAACTGTCCGTAGAATTGTCCTAGAAACTTCAAACAAATTTTAAAATGTTAAGGACACTAAACGAAAGTTCAAGTTCGTTGGCCAGCATGATCGGATTACATCTTCGGGTTGAAATTTGGAAAAAAGTAGTCAAAAATTTCAAAATAGCCTGTTTTTTTGCGATTTGTTGTGCGAAATAATTTTTTCAGCATACTAACATGTGGTATATTCGGAATCAGCGTAAAATGTCCTATAAGAATATGTATCAAGTTTTCAAAAATTTCAAAGTTGAAAAATCAGTCCAAAATCAAAATAATGCCGTTCGCTAGTTGTGAAATTTCTCTACACGATCAATAGCGACTGAAATGTCGAAGATTTCTTCAAAAATTCGCTCATGGGGTCATGCTGCATGACTGGACTTTTATATTTAGTTTTTGGATATCTTTTGTTTAATGTTCAAATATTTAGAAATTAATGTTCAGTAGGTAGTTAGAAAGTATACTCCCTCACACGGCTGGGAGTTATTCTCTTTGTGTGGGGTAATTCCTTGAAGTATTTATTGGCTTTTTGCCCGCTTTTGTAATATTTGTGTAATTGAAAGGAATAAACCATTTTTGTCATTTTGTCTTTTGTCAATTTAGATCGTAAAACGTCTGTGAACCATATTGACCTGATTGAGTTTTTCAGATGGCTGGGATTTGGTGCCTCGGCCTGCGCAAAATGTGAGGTGACCGGCAACACAGCTGTGCACATCGCAGCCTCGTTGGAAAACGATTCCATTTTGCGATTACTCCTGGAGAAGGGAGCGGCATGTAAAGTTCCAAATTCGAACGGAACGGAACAGATCCATGTGGCAGCGTGGTATGGGAACGCTGCTGCCATAACTGCACTGTGTGAGAAAGATCCAACTCTTGTGAACAGCTGCTTACAGGACGTAAAGCGAAATAAGTTGAAACAAACGAATTACGAGTATTCAGAAAGTAAAAAACCAGTCGTTGACAATCTGGTAAGTAATGTTCCATCAAACAAAAATGAAATCAAATGAGTATTAAACTATTAAAGTATGACTAATATAGCGAATTTTTTCAACGAAAAGTTGTGGGTAACATTAAGATAGGTACTTAAATTCTGATCATTGAGGCCAACCATGCCTCGAATAAAACTGGGGAGGGGGACAGCCATGTGACTATATCGCAATGAAAATTTTAAATTTCGCCACCGAACTTGAAAATTTGGTAAATTATGAACATTTTCCCCATAAAAATCGATTTTTCTAACTTATTTATGAATCTTAGAGATCTGGGAGTGGTCGCAATCGTCTAAGTGCTGAAAAAAATACTTCGTCTGTGACACCCCACATGCCCTATTGTCAAAATTTAGTCAATTATGGGCATTTTTTACGTAAAAATATTTTTTCACTTATTATGAATCTTAGAAATCTGGTATTGAGACTACAATCGATTCAGCACTGAAAAATACTTCGATTGTAACACCCCACATACCCTATGTTCAAAAAACCTATTTTTGACATTTTCATGTCTTTGCCCTGGCACATTGCACAAAAAACTGTCACGTAACGTAACGTAAATATTTTGACGATTTCCGCTTACAACCGAGTCGTTGCTAGGGAAATGTTACTTCGACATTTTTCATCCCAAAAAATTCGTTTCATCCCATGTTAAAACAAGAAATGAAGTGAGCCACACGCTACTCATTGTTGGAGTTATTTGAACATTATTTCGACCAGTGACATCCGAAAAATTATGATGATTGTAGTAGTTCCCACTACAGTCAATTAACGCTCTCCATAGCTTTGATTATCACCATTTCTGCCTGGAGTACCGAGGTATAGGAATAGGAACAAAACAAAAATTGTCTTCAGATCTACTGATGACTCAATAAATTGGACCAAATTCTTGAGTCATGTACACGCATATATATGAACGTATTATGATCCAGGAATCGTTTTAAGAATGCCTAAAAACGGTTTTAGGATTAAGTATTTTGGAAATATTTTAAAAATTTGCGGAGTCATTGAAGTTTCTCCATTTTCTTTGAAAGTTTGCTCAAAATAGGTACCTACTTTTGTTACTTGGACGTGTTACTGTTGAAGCCTAAAATAATGGCTCTCACCCTAGAAGACATTACAAAGAAATTTTGATGAAGATTATACCTTCCTAGTTATGCTTTGTAACTTAACAGTTATTATTCATGTTTCAGATACCGAAAAAGTTGAAAAAATGGTTCACTCCCTTACACATTGCGAGCTCAAGAAACTTTAAGGAAATTGTCGAGCTTCTAATTAAGAATGGCGCCAAGGAGATTGTTGGCTCAGTTGAGACTGCAACTCCTCTGGACGTTGTAGGGGTCTACGCTGAAGGTTCTTACAAAACTGAAGATGCTTTCATGAATATGTACTCATTTTTCCTCGAGAGGGGAACCTTCAAATTGCCCGTAGTCGCTGAGTGGAGCAAAACGACAACCCGGAAGGTGCACAAATACACCACCGCTCTCCATACCTCAGTTAAATTCGAGTACATGAGAGCGATAGAGAACTTGTTGGGAAGAGGAGCTTGCCTGGGTGTGTGGGAAGACTGGGGAGAAACGCCCATGCATTGTGCTGTCAAAAATGGTCAACTGAAACCATTACTTAAGATTCTTCAATGGACGACAAAATCTCGGAGTCGCAAGGTAACGAAAACAACATCTCTATCTTTATCTCTTTCTCTATTATTTAAGTATAAGAATGAAACTCCGTCTGTTTGTTTGTTTGTTTGTTTGTCTGTTTGTCCGTCCATGCTGTGCAGGTTAAAAAAAAAAAAAAAAAAAAAAAAGTTCTGGGATTTCTTGTCCCCATTGTTTTTTTGCTTCCTCGGTATGTCAGGATGACCCTCCTAAATTTTTAACAAAAAATATTAATCCTAACCACTTTACCTGGGTCGATTTTGGCCAGTTATCGACCGCTATCGTAAACCAACCTCTAAATTGGTGCCGAGGTGATGATTTGAAGGACGGATTTCAATTTTTTGGGTCAATTTATGGGTTTTCGCATGCGCTGAACACGATGAACTTATTTATTTTACGCTCCGTCCACTAGTTATTCGGTAAACTGGCAGAGGGTACTGCTTGAAGATAAGTTAAAATCGAAAATTTCACCTAAAATGCTGTCGCCTGGTTAAGAATTGTACTAAAAACATGCTATTATGGTCGGATAATATGCTTTGGCATGTTCTGAACATGATCCCGTTTTTTTACTATACTTTCCCGCGGATGATTGCTTAGTTTATCGGCCATAAACCTCAAATTAATTGTAGGGTAATAGACAAATTCACCCTAATTTCACCGGAAATTATGTCGCGTTGATAATTTAAGGTCCCGAAATACACTGTGTCTATAAAATTTGGTATTTTCCAGGATACTCGGTACAAAGCCGTTGGTAATTTGGCAAGGACGAACTGGCATAGTACTTATTTGCCAAATATAGCGGCAAAATGGAGAAAATAGCTAAATTTTCCCATTTTTTTTAATATTCAAGCAGCGCCCTCTGCCAGTTTACTGGATAAGCAGTGGACGGAGCGTAAAATAAATAAGTTCATAGTGTTCAGCGCATGCGAAAACCCATAAGTTAACAACAAAAAATTGAAATCCGTCCTTCAAATCATCACCTCGGCACCAATTTAGAGGTTGGTTTACGATAGCGGTCGATAACTGGCCAAAATCGACCCAGGTAAAGTGGTTAGGATTAATATTTTTTGCTAAAAATTTAGGAGGGTCATCCTGACATACCGAGGAAGCAAAAAAACAATGGGGACCAGAAATTCCAGAACTTTTTTTTTTTTTTTTGAACCACCCTAATGTGCCACACCCAACTTGTTAGTCGTTTTTTCTCTGGACTACCTACCCAAAGAGAGAATACGGTACTCGGAATGTCTGCATTTGTCTGCATTGTCTGCATTTCTTGCCGAGTGACACCTTATTTTGAAGATTTCTTAGTCATGGAAAGGATGGTGAAGCCAGGATTCTTGGATTAGAGCTGATGGACCATGGAAATAGTTCCAGTCGTGCAGCATGATCGTATGAGCGAATTTTCTTAAATTACCTATCGTATTATTATACTTATGTTAAAGTGTATTGGAATTTGACCAATTTGAGTTCAACGAAATTTATAAAAACCAATTTTATGGCAAAATAACTCAAAATAGAAAAATATAGCGATTTAAAAAAGATTTCGGATTTTTTTTTTTTTTTTTTTGCAGTTTTTATAGATTTTTTAGAAAATATTAATGAAATTGAAGTACATTTTGCAGAATAATTTTGTGCAAAAAAATTTTAATGTCCTAGTTAATCTTTGATAATTTTGTTCTGAATAACTCTGCTAAAAATGACCAATTTAACGATTTTTGGCAGTTTTTACCATTTTTGGTGATTTTTGAGCACATTAGTTTGAGCTTTTAGTTTTATCTACCTACCTTACCTCCTTTTTTAAGTGTTTACAAGTGTCAGCATTTATTTTAATGAATAAGCTTGCCTGTTTAATCATACATAAATAATTTTGTTATATTATTCTATTGTCTTAGGTGGAAGTGAGGAATCACTTTGGATTTACTCCTCTCCAGCTTGCTGCCTTCTTGGGGAAACCAGACCTGGTGACCGCGCTGGTCTCTGGCGGGGCTGACCCGCTGCTTGTGACCCGTTCGAACAACAACTACAAAAATGACAGTCGATGGATAAAACAATTTCAGTGGCATACTCAAAAAATGGAAAAAATAATCATAGGTTCTCAAATAATCCTAAATGGTGAAAGATCCAAGGATGATGAACGGTTTCGAAATGGCGAAAACCAGAAGGATGCAGAAACATTTTTACACCTAGAAAGATTAAATTCGTTGGACGACATGGAAAAGTCGCTGGAAGAAGTGAAAGAATTGCAGGTAGGTACTAGATCAACGATTACTATCTTAATAAATAAATGTGCAATATTTATCTTAATAAATAAATTGCCAGACAGGCCGACCATTGCGCTCTGAGCAAGCGCCTATTGCGGCCTGACGGGCCGGAGGTGGCGGCGGGAGCACAGACAGGAACCGCCCGCACCTTGGAAATTGGAGGTGGGCGGAGAAGATGGCGAAAATCCCTCTCTTCAAACGAAGGGGGCCACCCTTTGTTTTTTTTTATCTAACCACGTTTTTTATACACTTTCACAATTTAAACGAATATGGTTTGAAATTTTTGAAAACTAAGATTTTTCTGTTGGTCAGGAGATCCGGGGCTTGAATTTGAGTACCTACCAATTATGTTCGAGTTCTGTTGAGCTGAAATGGGCGATCATTTTGATCATCATCATTCTCGCTGAGCAGTTTTATTATATAAAATTGTTAGGCAGATTAGGTTTTCCGCGCATAAATCCTTTCATACACAACCAATTAAGTTGAAACTCAATCAAATGAAAGGGCATAATTCACTGAGTGTTCTTAAACCAAAACGAACAATGTATCTCATTTAGAACCTGAGATATCAAAACTATAAAAATTTGAGTTATCTGATTATCAGTGCTTGTAGACAAATCTATGCATAAATACCTTTCATTAAAAAAAAGGAGGAAATCGGCCGGATAGAACGGCCGTACTAACTGTCCTTAGATTTCGTAAATTTGTAATATACAGGGTGTCCCATCTAAACGGGCCCATCGGGAAATTACAGCCTTACGGTGCGAGCTATCGAAAAATTGAACTGGACCTTTTTTATAGTATTTCAACTCAGCTTCACGATGCGGAAGTCCGATTTTTATTTTTCCGTGTTTTAGGGTCTCAAATCATTGATTGAAACTGACGGTTTCCTCTTGACCCCCCTTTTTTATTGCTTTTTTCGATTTTAGGTTGAATTTGGAACAGAAAATGCCTCCTTGAAATTTTCTTTTTGGGGCTTCGTTTCTGCGTTATTCCACTTTTTGCGGGGTCCGATTTTTATTTTTCCATGTCTCAAATCATTGATTGAAACTTACGGTTTCCTCTTGACCCCCTTTTTTATTGCTTTTTCCGATTTTAGGTTGAATTTGGAACAGAAAAGACCATCATAAAATTTTCTTTTTGGGGCTTCGTTTCTGAGTTATTCCACTTTTTGCGAAATACAGAAAATCGCCGATTTCTTTTAGGCATTACCAACACTTTCTTACTATTTTTATCTTCAATTTTTGAGATGTTCACCACACTTTTGAAATCAGCATTAAACTATCTATCATCAGATCCCAGCGTCCATAATCAACAATCACCATCAGGGGGATGACATTACACTTGAACCGCTTACGATTTAAAAAAAGTTTTCCAAATCGTCGTTTGAAAAAAAAAAAAAAAAAAAACCCTCAAACTGTTCAGTACTATTACTCATTTATTAGAAGAACGTATGAGACGCCGTATTCTGGACTAATGTAAGGTTCTTTAAATAATAAAGATCATAGTGTAGACTGAACAATAAGTATCAAGAAGCTGTTGTTTTCTTGACCCTTGAATACAGTTTGCAGGAGAAGGAGCAGGTGGCATTTTCGATTTATCACAACACAACTGACTGGAAGTCTCCTTGTGGTACATTTTTTAAACTGTATTCTGAACAGTGATTCTGTGTGTACTGAACAGTTTGAGGGACACCCTGTATGGCCTGTATAATACAGCCCGATCTGCTCGGAGCGCCGTTGTAGCGGAGCGTATTGGGAGCGCTAATGTGGACGCGGCTTAAGGTACATACCTGCAATTAATGCCTGCCAAGTTGAGTGGGTGGTATAGGTTCGTCACTCATTTTAAAATGGACAGGATCATATAATTTGATGATCAATACTCCTCCCTTCGAAAATTGTTTCCTGCGTTGATTCACCTTCCGAAGGAGGTATGTTGGTAATGTCTGCCATCCAAAAGTCGAATAAAAATCCGTGTTGCTGTTTTCTACAGTCATAAACTCATCCAAAATGGTGGTTCAGAAAGGTAATTGTTCGTCTATCTTTCTCAATTTCATGATAAATTTAAGATAGTAGGTACCTCTACCTGATTTTAGTCGTAGGATAAATTGCGTAGAAATTAGCGTTGAGTTTACTCAGCTGATTGGGGTGGTCCAGCAAGTTGATAACCTATCCTACTTGGCTCACAGAGGCTCCGTTTCAAATGTCAGCTTCGTAGGATAAGTAGCATAGAATTCGGGGTTTAGAATCACAAAATCAGCTCATACTGCTGATTATCAATGACAATTTTTGCAACCATTTTATTTTAAATGATTCGCTGATCATTTTGGGACCCATCCCGTCAAATTCAGTACAGCCGTTCATAGTTAAAGCGCTTTTACGAGGATACACATACTCTTACACACATACGCGTATGTGCGGACAAAGGTGGACGGCACGAACGCTCCGAGGGTTAAAGTGTAATGTACGAACGCTCCCGAAGGGGCACTCTCTTTTAGGTCAACCATGTACGAACGTTCCCGTACCCTACGTACGAATCCTCCCGCTGAAAATCGTTATGTAGTGAGCTAAGCGTGTTACCCAGTGGATACCGCGAGGAGGTTGCTCACGTAGTCCCCCATTATCATATGGCCAAATTGAAATCCAATAAAATGTCTAAAAATACAAATATGTCCACAAATATGTTCACAGATATGAATACGAGACATGAATGGAGTTGATCCGAGGGTTTGACACGAGAGTGGCGCAGCCATCAATCGTTAACGTTTGGTTTTGCTTCCGAGACTGCAAGGCAGCGGAAGCTATGTTTTCACTTTCGAAATGAAAAAAAATTTGTTGCTCCAAAATCAAAATTTCCACTCGCATTTTGCGTTTCAGAGCCTCCTGAACAAATTTGGTTCCGTGTCTGTCTGTCTGTCTGTCGTCCTCATTTCCTTGTAACAGCCATAACTTCCACAATTTTGATCCGATTTTAACCAAATTTTCAGGGATCGTGCGGGTTAAGCTCTAGATGGTCCCCTATCAACTTCATCATGATCGAATCAACGGTAGCGTCTACGCAGGAGCTAACGTGAATTCCTTGTGACGGTCATAACTCGGTCAGTGTTGAACGGATTTCGATCAGATTTTCAGGGATGATGTGGGTAAGGTCCCTTGAGGTCGCATAAGACAATCATCATAATTGCATTAGTGGTACGCTCTGCGCATGCGTGAACGAAATATTCTTGTTACGGTCCTTGCAACAGCCGTAATTTCCACAAATTTGATGCGATTTTCTTCAAATTTTTAGGGATTGTGCGGGTATAGCTCTACATGGTCCCCTATCAGTTCCGTCATGATCTAATCAACGGTAGCCTCAGCGCAGGCGCAAACAAAATTTTCTTGTTTCGGTCATAACTCAGGCAATTGTGAACGGATTTCAGTCAGATTTTCAGGGATTATTAATTTCATTTATTATATGTACCATTCAGCTTCCAATTTCCCACCTTATTAATTCCTTGATGCCAGAACCGGTCGTCTCTAGTTTTCTGGAATTTAATGGTGACGTACTGTGAAGGTCACGAGGAAGCTCATGTGCCATTTCCTTGGCAGTGTATTTTTCACTGATTCTCTTTTAATTGGAATCAGCCATTAGAAGGTGAATGTAAAATATCTCCAACTTTTTTTTTCTTCACTGCCGAAGGTACCTATTTTGAATAATACATTCGAATGATAGCAATAATATAATTTATATTCTATAGGTATAGCCGTAAAGCTTATGATCCACTTGATTGACGTTTTTACGTAAATTCGATATTTGTTGATAAAGTAAATTCTCACATTTTTATAGGTTTATCTACCATTAACTGCGCTGCATTGTGCTATAGTGTCAGGGTCGCAGGATTGTGTGAAGATCCTTAAGAGGCCAGAAGACAATGACATACTGCGAAATATAGGACCGCTGGCCCACATGAGCTACTGGGAGGTCCTTCATTACTTGTACAGTAAGTTTATTTAAATGCGAAACAATACAAACATTAAAATTTAATGAAACTTGCTTTGAAACGAAAGAGAAAATGGTGTTGTGCAGTGACTTCCTTCTTCTATACACTGTAGTGAGCAGAGCTTGGATCAATATGCACTTTAAAACCTCAAAATATGCATTTAAAACCTCCGAAATATGCATAAATATGCACTTTAAAACCTCTAAATATGCACTTAAATATGCATGTATCTCAAATACATACATTGAAATATTCACTTATCCCTAACATATCAAGCCGTATATATATTTCGAATAGTGCTAGGTATGTAAATCACAATGCGAGGGATTAAAACCACTAAAAAATTGAGATTATTTGTACGGAAGACGGGAGAATACGCAAGAATAACCACCAAAAGTAGAATCACTTAATTTTTATAATTTTCAATAAAAATGAATCTGTTGTACTATCAAAAAAATTAGTTCGTTTGTACAATCAATATCTTCTCCAAATTGTCTACTTTAAAACTACGCCTTCGGTCTGAAAGGACCATTTTTAAATATGAAAATGTTCTTTCCACATCACACGACACAACTATGAAGACTATGGATCCATACACATGGAAGTAGAGCAGCCATGGACATTCCCCTGCATAAATTCGTAACAATCTTAATACTCTGGTGAAAGGTGGTGGTGGGAAAGGTAGGTAGGCATTCAATCCAGTCACAGTCTTCTCCTAAGTGCTCCCGTATAATCCGATTATAAGGACAGCTGTAATGTGAATGTCTACCTAGCTTAGAATGGCAGCAGTCGTTGTCTGCAGTGTTAATCTGGATTTAGTCGAAAAACAACCTGCGTACGGAATCAACCAGTACCTGCTATGCCTTTAGCCTGTCATTTACCTCGTATTCTGAAAAGGTTTTGGATAGGTACCTACCTTCCTTGAAGATACACGTGACGAGAAGAGTGAAAATTTCTTTCAAAAACTAGAATACCTATGTTAGCAAAACGCCGAAAATATGCAGTTATACGCACTTACACCCTAAATATTCACTTATATGTACAAATGCCCAGAATATGCAAAAATATGCATTTAAAATTTGAATTTAAAGTAGCCTACAAACACCCAAACATCATATTCGTCGAGAAAAATCACTTTGGGCAATAAAAAAGTAATATCGAGCTCTAGTGATGAGCAAAAAGTAAGAATTCAAATGTTTTTTGTAAAGCAGAATCCTTATATATAAAACTCAAAGTTTGTTTCTATCTGTGTATGTTTCTTTGTACCTATGTATGTTCCCAATAGACGGCTGGACCGATTCTGATGGGAGCGGTCGTAAAAATATCAGCGAGTTCCGGCGCACAACATAGGCTAGAACCTTCAAAACATCCTTCTACTTCATAAACCCTTCGTAACCGATTTTTTCCCCCCTTCATTTGGCATTAGCTTTCGCCATAGCCATAAAGCATTTTATTGCATATAAATTAAATTACAAAAAATGAAAAAATACATACTACATTTTTTATTAACACCCTTTTTTGAAATAATAAAATCAACTTCTTTATACAACTTAAATTTCTACAGTAATTTTGTTAATGAAAACACATAGTTCTTAGAAAATTGGTAGGATTTCCGAGTGTACAAGTTGGGCAAAGTGTAGGGGAGTAACCATGCGACGAGAAATGGAGTCGAGCATGTCTTGCCTAGGTTGGTGGTGAACTGGACACTCCATAAATAGAGAGTTTTGGCGACTTCAACTTAACGTCACCCGTTACCGTAGTCTTGAAACGACTAATGGTGACGTACTGTGAAGGTCACGAGGAAGCTCATGTCCCATTTCCTTGGCAGTGTATTTTTTGTTAATTTTATTTTTTATTTATTTATTTATTTGTCGTGTGTAGGTACATGGATGTTTGGTAACCAAGCTAAAATTTGTGCAAATAATAATTATGTTTTTCATGTTAATTTTTACATACCTGATATAACCTAATATACAAGGATAGGCAACAAACAAAAGGAATGATGATCTTGGCAATGCGTGACTTTAAATTGATCGTATTTGTGCAATTAAAGTGCTCACATTTTAAAACAATTTCACCTAATTCAAACAAATTTACGAAATTTATATTATAAGACTGGATCTTTTGATATAGCTACTAAATATTTAATATTAATTAAATTAATTAATATTAATTAATAGCTACTAGCAATTTAATGTGATATTTCAATTAGTATTTCAATATTATTGACGAGCGATTTAGTTGTTGTGTTTATTAAAATTTGCTGTACTTATATTATATTGAAATAAGAACATTTAGGTTCAGTGTCGTATTTTTCATTTGGAGCATGGATTTGAATTTTGAATTGTCCCCACACATATGCGACGAACATCCGCTATCAAGACACCAATCTGTGCTTGAATTTTGATTATTGGCCATCAGGGCAACATGATAAGATGCATCATCAGGTTCTGTTATGTTGTTTACATTAGCATTTTTCTTGTTGGGACAATCTGGAGCTTTATGTCCAAATCGTTTACAGCAGTAACATTTGATAAGCTTTTGTTTTGGTTTAATTTTCGATTTTTGCTTATTTTTCACGTAAAGCGCATTCGAATCGTCTCCTAAGCCTTTGTTCTTTCGTGCATCGTGTTCTTCAATTATTTTTGTTCTTAATACATCAGGATTCGGTAAATCGTCCCTAGATTCGAAAGCTACGCGAAAGTGTTCGTACTCCTCAGTTACCTGTAAAGTAACATTATAGTTAACAAGTCCTCATTTATGTTAATGTCCATATCCAACAATTCATCCATTGTATCAAAGAATCCAGCAACATCGTCCCTAATGTCATCTCCGATCTGCATTTTATGGAGCATCAGGCGTTTTAATAAAGTTGCTTTCCTTGCAGGACCTTTGGATTGGAAAACTGATTTTAGTTTAGTCCACACTTCATGAGAAGTTTCACAACCTTTAATAAGTTTTAACTCTGAAGCACTTATAGTTAAAATTAGTTTAGATTTCGCTTTTAAGTCTCTCTTTTTCCACTCTGCACTTTCAGCATCTTCCGTTGGTTTTGTCAGCGTCCCATTAACGTAATCCCATACGTCGTTTCGGATCATCAATGCCTCTACGTGAACTGCCCATGTGTCATAATTGTTCCTGCCGAGTTGGTCAATGCGAATCGATGATGACGTTGACATCTCGAACCAAATTTTGCCTACTCGTTTCACAAAAAAACAAATTCACAACAACAAAAGTTCACGTAGATTGTACCTAGCAGAGCCTAGCAGATATCAAGCGAGTCTGGCGCTCATAACCTATTAAAATTTGCTGTCCTTATAAATTATATTTAAAATAAGAACATTTAGGTACGAGACTCTCTAGAACGATCAAGTTTGTCCCCCACCCCGGCAACTACTTGGAACCGTTCCCTACAAGAAGAACTGTGAGTTCTTCAATTCCGTTCAACCTGTTTAGTGGACATGTAGGTCAGAATGAAGTGTATAGTTTGGTGGTCTGGATGCTCGCAAGCTCGCATCTCAAAATTACATAACATCAATGTAGTGGATTTAAATATGTTTTACTTGGCGTAGGTAGGCCAAGTCGGACATTTATATTCCGGTTATGCGGGTTAGTCCCTGGGTCATTCCCGTAAGGAATGTGAGCGGATCCGCCAAGGTCAACTGGCTTGGCGGACTGAAATGGGAGGTAGTTCGTGTCGCAGCCGCGTGGAGCACTGGGCTCGCATAGCAGGTGCTGGGTTCGATCAGTTTGGTACTGAGCCGTTTTGTAATATTCCGGCCTAAGATTTATATCTGTAGGGGGAATATGTTGAGCTTGGTTGAGGTACTGAAAAGTATCCTTCGCTTTTTGCACATTTGGAGTGTATTTGACACTCGGATCGGCCGGGTAGGCCTGCGTCGAATATCGTGGGTACTCGGACAGCTTGGTCGAATTGTAATGATCGGCTTCAGAGCGAGTCTGAAAGGTATCCTCGATCTTTTGTATAGGCGAGGCTTGATCGAACGTTTCTTTAACGAATACGTCGGGTGAGAAGGCGGTCCGGACGTGAGGATCGCGCCTTGCGCCGTCGCTGGGTTCAGCGGATTCGCCGGGTAGCCTGTAGGGAGCGCTACGGGGGCTACGCGGCCCGGCTTCGCCGTCGTCTGCCTCCCCTTGCATGGGGAAATAAGACGGCCGACGTTCCATCGAAATAACCGAGTTTTTAGCTCGTTTCGATGCCTCTATGTGTGAAAAATAGAGGGTTTGGGAGGTGGACTCGCTTGACAGAGCGTCTTTCCAATGCTCGTATGTCAGGGTCCTACCTCGCAGTCTTGAAAAAGACTTCCTTGGACGGTAAATTAGAGCGGATGAGCAGAGTAATTTACCGGCGTGCCCACAGCGGTCGGTTACGAGCTTAATGCTACGAAACCCGGGCGACACGGCTCGAAACGTCCCTCGGGCGTACGATCTAAAGAGAATATCGATAGATGTACCGGGTGGCGTCCTGACAGATGAACTACGTTGGGCAATGAGCAGGATGAATAATCACTGGACTCGTAGATGCCAATGCGAGATCTGTGTGGAGAGAAGGTATGCCTTGTAGAAAGCAGTAGGAAGCCGTTCTTGAGATGAACTCGTAATGCAGAAGGTTCGTCAGCGTAGAGCGTGTAGAATTCTTCGTACTTCAGAGGTGTCGTCGTCGAGAGCGGAGAGTGGAATGAATTTCGGAGGGCTCCCAGCGGGGTATTTATAGGGAGGTGGCCGCCTCCTGCCGCCTCCTGGTTGGTCCGCTTAATTTCATTAATTCGACTGTGCAATCTCATTGGTTCGCACATTGTTTTCTCAGTATCTGTGAGTATGATAGCTGAGTTGGTCTTTCGAGGTGGTTTCCCCACGTCCGTTGCTGCGACGGGGTCCCCGGGGGTGGCTGGACGACCTTGAGTTTTCCTGTTTGGGATTTCTCATTCAAGGCGACTTGTTTCGAGATGCTTGTCGCATCTCTCTCGCCCAGTAAATGTTTAGGGAGGTCGCCTTGTGTGTTATTATTTAATATTTCACTTTTGAGAGAGAATTTAGTATTTTCTCTCTGGTGAAATATTTTGTTTGACGGAGTTATAACTCGACGTCTTGTAAATATTTTTGTGTTGTGTCTACCTCTTTTTGGTAGCCCTGAAAAGGGCTGTTGCCAAGAGGGGGTGGTTTTCACCACAGGGGCCCCCCCAAGACGTCGTGTTATTAACGACAACGCCGGCTGGGGTGTTTCGAGCGCCGTCACCCACCTCTCGTCGAATTTGGTAGAGGGGACGTGCCTTCTGGCAGATTTTCGGGGAGTCTCCTCCTTATTTTCTGCCTGATTTTTGTTTAGTGACACAGCTTCGTCTGTTTTTAGAGTGTAAGCTGGTTTTATTTGCTGTTTGGGAACTTTTTTTGTATGTTCGCCAATTTGCACTGTAACCGAAAACTTATCTCTTTTAACCACTTTGAATGGTCCCGTGTAAGGACATTGCAGAGAGGTGAGCTGTGTGGGCACTCTGATATAGACATGTGTACATGTATCCAAATTTTTGGGCATGTTTACGGCATATTTCGTATTATTATGTTTAATATGCGTAGGCCGGAAGAAGAGAGGCTCCGAAAGGTTTGTAGAAGTTACGAAAATGTCTCCTGGGAGTGGTACGTCAATTCCGTAAACTTTTTGGAACGGTGTAGTTTCCGTTGCTGGGTCTACTGCCGTACGCATGGCGAGTAGAACTTTTGGAAGTGCGTCGAGCCAATTTTCGTTTTGTGCTTTGAGAGCCTCTTTCAAAGATCTATTTCTGCGTTCTACCATTCCGTTTGTTGATGGTTTGTATGGTAACGTGTGAGTATGTTTTACTCCGAGACGTTCCATAATGGAATTGAACAGATCTGATTCGAATTGAGTGCCCTGATCACTTGTGATGTATTTAGGTACGCCCTTTGAAGCTACCCAAATATTGATAAAGGCGTTTGTGATTGTGGTTGTTTCGATGTTGTTCAGAGGGGCTGCCTCTAGCCAACCCGTTGCTCTATCAACCATCATTAAAATGTAACGTTTCCCTCCTTTAGCTAAAGGTAAGGGTCCGGTAATGTCAACGTGTACGTGTGAAAATTTGTTAGCCGTTTCAAATTCGGAGTAAGGGAGCTTCACGGAGCGCGTGATTTTTGCTCGTTGGCAAGTTTCGCACGCTCGGACCCAGTTGGAGACATCTGCACGGAGTCCGTGCCAAAAATATCTTTGTTTAACTTTATACACTGTAGAGTGTATACCTGGGTGTCCCAAATTGTGAATTTGGCTTATTATTTCTTCCCTTATTTCGTTTGGAATATAAGGTCTAGGGTGTCCTAGGTCTAGGTTACACCAAATTTCTCCTTGAGAGAATTCAACTCGTGTGAGTTTCAATTTGTCCTCCGCGTTAGGGGGAGAACGAATTTGTGAATTTGAAATGTGCAGTAGAAGATTGCATTCTATTGCAGCCGTAATTTTCGAAATTTCGGCTATGGGTGGACCCTCGTCCGTCTGGGTTGAAATCGATTTTGTTTGAATTTCAACCGGATCAAAGGGTCTGGAGAGTGCGTCGGCGACGACGTTGCTCTCTCCGGAAATATGACGAATGTCACTCGTCATTTGAGAGATGTATGTTAGCCATCTTAATCTCATTTTAGAAAAATGTGCATTTTTCTTAAGCATCGTGCCTAGCAGAGGCTTGTGATCCGAACAAATATGGAAAGATCTGCCGTCCAAGTCATTGTGCCAGTGAATGCAAGCTTGGTAAACGGCGAACATTTCTTTGTCGAATGATGCTTTGTTCTTCCATTGTTCTGGAATTTCTTTACTGAAAAATCCCAATGGTTGGTAAGATTTCGAGCCATGTTTGTCTGTAATTTCCTGTTCTAGTGCCGCTCCGATGTGTGTGTCGGATGCGTCGCAGACTAATCTCCACTCTGCTGTAGGGTGTGGGTGAGCAATGTTATGCAATGTTGCTTTGATCATTGCTTGTTTTAAGCTGTTGAAAGCTTTTTCTCTCTCTGATGTCCATTCGATAGGTGTTCTGTCATTTTTTTTGTTTGACTGAATGGAGTCATACAGAGGTTGTGCCGTGTGAGCGAATTTGCTTGAGCATGCTCGGTAGAAACCACACATACCTAGGAATCTGCGTAGACTTCGTACGTCTATTGGCCTAGGAAATTGTTCTATGGCTTCTATTTTATCTCGTTTAGGAATTATCCCTTCTTTCGAGATAGTGAAACCTAGGAAATCGACGGTAGGTTTTGAAAAAATGCATTTATCAAAACCTACTCGAAGTCCGTGTTCCCCTAGTTTGTCAAAAATTTGTTTGAGGTGGTTCATGTGTTCTTTATAATTTTTAGAAGCCACCAGGATGTCATCTAGGTATACAAATGCGAAATCAAATTTTCGCATGATGCTGTCCATGTATCTTTGCCATGTTTGAGCCGCTCCGGCCAAACCCATGCTCATTTTCTTAAACTCATAAAGACCGAAAGGTGTAATAATTGCAGTTTTATGAGCGTCATCTGGGTGCATCGGAATATGATAATATGCCGATTTTAAATCTATTGTCGAATAGATTCGTGTATCATGTAAATTCGCTTGGAAAGAGCGAATGTGAGGGGGAGGGTAGGCGTCTTTCTTCGTTTTCGCGTTCAGGAAACGGTAGTCGCCGGTGATTCTCCATGACCCGTCTTTTTTTGGCACACAGTGTAACGGGGATGCCCATTCGGAATCTGACGGTGCAATTATGCCTTCTGAAAGCATTTTGTCAAAAGTACTTTTGACTTGAGCCCGTTTTTCGCCCGCCATGGGTCTTGCTCGGAAGTGTACTGGTGTTCCTTCCGTGGTTATACGGTGGTAAACCCCGTTGTTTTTCCATTTACCTTGAAGTTTGCTCATTTTATCATTGTATTTGTCAATGATAGAGCGAATGTTTTCGTCCTCCGTGATTTGCACGTCCTCTGGTTGAGGGGTATTGTCACGATGAGGGATAGTAGCTGCTATTTGTTCGTCAGTGAATTTTTTGTTCATGACTGCAGCTATTTTTTGATCGGCATAGCTCTTTATTTTATCTTTATAAATGTACTTGTGTTTGACCCGTATTCCGATATCCCAAGACTCGAGGAATGGAATACCTAGGATCGCTAGATCAACTTTCGTGATCATAAAATCGGTGGTCATGTCTCCGAGGCCGATGTTAATTGTCGTGTCAGCTCGCCCTAGTGTGTCTATAGGGGCTCCGTTAGCTGCTGTGAGCTTAACGTTGGACTTACGAATTTTCAAGCCCAATTTTTTTGTGACATTGTGGGGCAGAATGTTCACTTCTGCTCCCGTGTCAATGAGAAATTCAGTGCCATTTAGTTTACACTTGAAAAAGAGCCTTTTATACTCAGTAGACTGCCGGTGTATAGGCTCAGATACACTGGCAGTTATTCGTTTTCCGAACTCTCTACGTCAAAGGTTGGAACGGTACTTTCTTGTACCGACCTCTGAGTATTTTCGTTTGAAACCCAGGTTTTAGGCTGGCTTATAGTCGCTGCCTTTCTGCTAGTTTTGGAAGCAGTGTTTGTCTTCCAAGTGCAGTGTTCTGGGTCTGCACATTTGCGAGTTTCGTTTCCGAAACGTGCGTGGTTTCGACAGACATAGGCCGTCGGTTTGTGAGGCCTACTCTCCACTGGTTGGGGTTTTAACTCAGCTTGTTTCGAGAGGGCCTTTTTGAAACCAGTATTTATGGGTTTCGGAGTAGATTCTACTCCTCGTATGTTCAGAGAAGTATTCTCTGTTTTGTACGCGTGTAGCGTATCAGCTAGGTCGAGCCGGGCGGTCGTGGTAGGCTGAGCTGCGACCATACCTCGTGCTTCGATGGGTAGAGTCTCGATCCACTTTTGAGTGATCAGAGCTTCTGAAAAATACCCAACAGCTTTAGAGTACATTTCGTGGTACTTGGTGCTGGGTTTTTTTGGCGAGAGATGCGGGGTCCTCGAGTGCGAGGAGCCTGTCCTGTAAGGACAACCCATATTCTCGCTGGAGGCGCTGTTTGGCCTCTTCGTAGGGTGCGTGGGGTGCCGTGAGGTAAGCTGAGTCGATAGCTTCCCTCATTTCTTCTGGTACCCACTTGTATATAGCTGAGAAACATTCGTTCTGCGTTCTCAGGTGTTTTCGCACGCAGTATTGATCGAACTCGGCGAGTGCACGATCGATATTCTTCTTTTGGAAGATTGGTTTTTGATAATCTCCCATCTCCTCTAAAAGTGCTTGAAAGCCACTTTGTGTAGAGGGATGTTGCGTGAGATGTGGGGCGTAGAGGCCCGGCGGGGGTCGCACGCCCGCAGTGGTTCCCTGAAATCCACTAGCTTCATAAGAGGGAACGAAATGCTCCGTGTTAAGCCTGTTCAAAGGCGGGGTCACCATTTGTAGTGGATTTAAATATGTTTTACTTGGCGTAGGTAGGCCAAGTCGGACATTTATATTCCGGTTATGCGGGTTAGTCCCCGGGTCATTCCCGTAAGGAATGTGAGCGGATCCGCCAAGGTCAACTGGCTTGGCGGACTGAAATGGGAGGTAGTTCGTGTCGCAGCCGCGTGGAGCACTGGGCTCGCATAGCGGATGCTGGGTTCGATCAGTTTGGTACTGAGCCGTTTTGTAATATTCCGGCCTAAGATTTATATCTGTAGGGGGAATATGTTGAGCTTGGTTGAGGTACTGAAAAGTATCCTTCGCTTTTTGCACATTTGGAGTGTATTTGACACTCGGATCGGCCGGGTAGGCCTGCGTCGAATATCGTGGGTACTCGGACAGCTTGGTCGAATCGTAATGATCGGCTTCAGAGCGAGTCTGAAAGGTATCCTCGATCTTTTGTATAGGCGAGGCTTGATCGAACGTTTCTTTAACGAATACGTCGGGTGAGAAGGCGGTCCGGACGTGAGGATCGCGCCTTGCGCCGTCGCTGGGTTCAGCGGATTCGCCGGGTAGCCTGTAGGGAGCGCTACGGGGGCTACGCGGCCCGGCTTCGCCGTCGTCTGCCTCCCCTTGCATGGGGAAATAAGACGGCCGACGTTCCATCGAAATAACCGAGTTTTTAGCTCGTTTCGATGCCTCTATGTGTGAAAAATAGAGGGTTTGGGAGGTGGACTCGCTTGACAGAGCGTCTTTCCAATGCTCGTATGTCAGGGTCCTACCTCGCAGTCTTGAAAAAGACTTCCTTGGACGGTAAATTAGAGCGGATGAGCAGAGTAATTTACCGGCGTGCCCACAGCGGTCGGTTACGAGCTTAATGCTACGAAACCCGGGCGACACGGCTCGAAACGTCCCTCGGGCGTACGATCTAAAGAGAATATCGATAGATGTACCGGGTGGCGTCCTGACAGATGAACTACGTTGGGCAATGAGCAGGATGAATAATCACTGGACTCGTAGATGCCAATGCGAGATCTGTGTGGAGAGAAGGTATGCCTTGTAGAAAGCAGTAGGAAGCCGTTCTTGAGATGAACTCGTAATGCAGAAGGTTCGTCAGCGTAGAGCGTGTAGAATTCTTCGTACTTCAGAGGTGTCGTCGTCGAGAGCGGAGAGTGGAATGAATTTCGGAGGGCTCCCAGCGGGGTATTTATAGGGAGGTGGCCGCCTCCTGCCGCCTCCTGGTTGGTCCGCTTAATTTCATTAATTCGACTGTGCAATCTCATTGGTTCGCACATTGTTTTCTCAGTATCTGTGAGTATGATAGCTGAGTTGGTCTTTCGAGGTGGTTTCCCCACGTCCGTTGCTGCGACGGGGTCCCCGGGGGTGGCTGGACGACCTTGAGTTTTCCTGTTTGGGATTTCTCATTCAAGGCGACTTGTTTCGAGATGCTTGTCGCATCTCTCTCGCCCAGTAAATGTTTAGGGAGGTCGCCTTGTGTGTTATTATTTAATATTTCACTTTTGAGAGAGAATTTAGTATTTTCTCTCTGGTGAAATATTTTGTTTGACGGAGTTATAACTCGACGTCTTGTAAATATTTTTGTGTTGTGTCTACCTCTTTTTGGTAGCCCTGAAAAGGGCTGTTGCCAAGAGGGGGTGGTTTTCACCACAATCAAGTAGTCAATCCCTTAGTAAAAATACAGATTAGTTGGACATGTAGGTCAGAATGAAGTGTATAGTTTCGTGGTCTCATAACACGATCACATAACAGTTTAGAAAAGTAAATGTGACTTTTCATTTGTGACTCATGAGCTGCTCCGCGTTGAACGGAATTGAAGAACTCACAGTTCTTCTATCTTCTTGTAGGGAACGGTTCCAAGAAGTTGCCGGGGTGGGGGACAAACTTGATCGTTCGAGAGGGTCTCGTCATTTAGGTTCATTAACCAAGAACAGAATAATGTATTTCATCCATAACATATGATTAAAGAAACATCTAGGTATGGAGAAATATCAACAAGTGGAGTCACAACTTGCCAACCTTGATAGTGTTTTGTGTTTGAGGAAGTTTATATTGAATGCATAGATACCCATTTTATTTTCAGGAGGAAAAAGTATTGAACTTTCACCAACTCCATCAAAGAAAAAGGAGATAAGTATAATTTCCAAAACAGCGAAGGTCTTGACTGACATGGAATGTGTTTACTTCATGCCTGAGGGCATTGACCTGGAGACGTATGATCACACAATTTTTACGGCACCTCACAAGACCGCGTCTCAGAATGATCAACATAAGATGCTCACACACATTCTTAAACACGGAGCTGATCTCTCTTCTAGATCAGCTAACTCCAACCCGGATTCGACATTGATCAATGCCATTGAAAAGAACGTGGAGAACTACGTTGGCTACCTAGAAGATATCTTGGACGACCATATTTATGAGTTTGCTGATAAAGCGGTCATACTCGACTACCGGATTTTGGCTCCAAAAGGGATGGAAGATCCACAAATGTCAGTTATGGACGTCTTGGTAACGCCCGATAAAGTTGAAAAGAGGCGAAACCTTCTTTTACACCCCTTGACGCAAACGTTCCTTCACCATAAGTGGCAAAAGATTAAACACCCTTACACTTTGTACGTATTTGGACAAGTGTTGATGACGCTACTGATCTCAGGTTTGGCTTGGGCCAAATATGCCGGCATGTTGGCGATGTTCGGAGAAAATGTACAGGAGTCACTGACAGGCATCATGAGAGTCTTTCTCGGACTGACTACCACAGTAATGGCCATTTTGGTAAGTCAAAGTTATTTTATATTTGGGTTAGTCGAAATCACCTGGTAGGTGGGTGCACCAGTCTTCGTCACTCTAAGGATAAAAGGACAGATTTTGTAGTATGCATGTGTGTTGGAAGCATGAAATATGTTTGTGTTTTTTTCGGTCTCTCTAACTTTCCTGCTTTATTTACCAAGTTTAAGATCGAAAGATAGACAAAAAATGCATTTTTAGCGATTTTGTTTCATTTACGCTTTTTTTCCCTAGTGATCGGCACCTGAAATTTTCGATGTTCTAGTAATCGGCAATTGGGAAACCAGTAATCGACACCTTGTAAAAACATATGATTTTGAACTTTATTGACAACTTAATTATTAGATTAACGTGTTTTGAGACATCTTAAATGCATCTTTGGTAATATCACATCATTTTAAAATTTACTAGCAGCCCATTAATTGACATTTTATTAAACAAATATCACTTCTAAGTGTTTCAAATAACTTTTTTCGACTAGGAAACTTTAAACAAAAAACATCATTATAAAAATGAGTAGGACCTTAATCCATATATCACGAACGCATAAAGAGGAACATCTTTTAGAAAAAAGTACCTAACATAAAACTAAATAAAAAACAGAAGCTCCACCTAGGTATAATCAGTCAATATTATCACAATCCTGCAATATCCTGTGGTATCTTGTCATATTTAAACACTATTAACGGGTGGACAAACTGTCCATCTGCATTGCAGTAATCAGAACCGTATGATTCTCTTTGTCATCTGAATTTACGATTTGATAAACATTTTTTTCGCCCTTCAGTGTTGAGACTCTATTTCCTTTGGGATTAAAAAAACGCCATCTCGTCACAATTGAATACTCTCTTCGCCCTCTTCGGGTTGCTGAGAATGTCCTTGGTCGTCTACATATTTATGAACATCAGCAAACCACTTGTTCAAACTTTCCTTTGTAACAGTTGCCCTAGAGATTGTCAAATTCTCACTAACCCGTGTTGTTATGCTCGGATTTCTCTTTTTGAAAAGTTCGAACCATTTCTTTAGTCTCCCACCCTTGAAGGTGTTGGGTCTTCCCAGCTTCTTAACCAGCAATTGAACGCTGTTCAACAAGTCTGTTTGCGTAACTGGGAATCCTGCCTTGGAAACTGCAGAAATCCACACTACAAGACTGTCTTCTTTCTCTTTTGTGCGTATGGACGAAGGTTCGACAAGTATCTGGACGAGTATTATCTTTTACTTTGTCCTGAAGTGTAGTGCGAGGTACATGGTGCAGTTTAGCAGCAGCAGACACAGCCATACCTCTCGACACATCCTTGATCGCGTCCTGCATTTGTTCATCTGAATACAGAAATTTGGGAACTGGGACCATCTTGTAATCCTGGAGCAAAATAAGATTAGGTATCAATAAAAATCATCGATTTAGGTGAGTACCTACCTACAGATACCTTTAGTTTCTCAATGAATATGGAAGGGGGAGGAATACATTTCAAAACCAGGCTGGATCCAATAATCGTCATCTGTGGAAGCAGTAATCGACACCCCTTGACGAATATTGGATCCCATGCTCTGATCATGCTGAAACTTTCACAGTCACTTCATACAATGATTAGGAACGTAATTCAAACCTCAGGGGAAAATAACCCTAAGAGCCAGTAATCGACATGGCTGTCGATTACTGGAAAAGACATCTAAGAAGGAAGTCAAAGAGCACCCCCCAAATATGGGCGACGCTCCAGTGCTCCCGTCGAGTCCAAGGGGCGAAAGTTGAGATACCCGAGTGATCCCCTTCACTTCGCAATCTCGAAAATAGATTGTCCCGAGTGATCCCGTAGACGATAAGAGAAAGTGCACCGGAATCGACATGAATCCTTAGGACATTTCCCATCAGTTTGTCTATTACCTCTCTCCGTGCACCATGTCGGACGTGAAATTTGTTACTGGCGGAAGCCGTCAAGAGGCTGTTGTTGTATTTATTGACGGATTCAAATATAATTATCATAAATTATTAGCTGGGGATGTGAGAAGGTGGAATCGTAGTGCAAGGAATGGGCAAATCCGCTGTAAATCATTCGTTTAAACAGATTAGTTATTCCAAATAAACTTTTTCAGCTGCACAAAACCATTTTTTAGATTGTACCAATTTTTGGGGTTTTATTAATTTAGTAGCTTGTTTTAATGAAATCGAAGTAAATATTTCTGTTGAATTTTTATGTAAGTTTTTAAATGCCCTACTTCATGTCCTATCACTTTTTTTTATATGTACTCTGTGTTCGAAAATATCGTGTACCGAACCTAATGTACGTGACACGGTTATTGCAGAACTTCGAATTCCTGACGCAATGTCCAATCATCTACTTAGATGGTACGTTTACAGCCCAAAATTCTTCCCCCAACTGTTTACGGGGCACTGAATAAAAAATGGATTTTATGCAGCCTTGGCGTTCTGCTTGTTGTCTAACAAGCAACTGGAATCCTGTGAATTTTGCCTCCGTAGTTTGGCCCGGACTGATGACCATGTAAGTAATAGTTGATTACATTGACAAAACGTATTGTACTGGCTACTTTTCAAACACGGGATCACTCAGGCGTGTCGGAGCACTCGCGCTTTTTTTCTAGCGGAGCACTCAGGTGAGGCGGGAGCACTGGCGTGACTTTTCTACGGGAGCACTCAGGTGTTTTTTCAGCCCCTCGGGAGCACTCGGGCGGTCTCCCCCAAATATAGCTCAAACATAACTTTAAATGGAAAACTAACGTCAGAAATGGATTCTACACATCAAAATTAGTAAGATTGGTGTTTTCATTACAAAATTTGTCACACTTTAACTGAGACCAATAGTGGAATGAACTAACCTCCTTGTCGAAACTAATACCAGCACAGCCTTTGGCGCCCAACTGCCAACTGATAAAATGAAGTGACATAACGTACGAGAGGGAACTTGACCCAAGTTCCCTCATCCCTCCACAGAGGGCTCTGCTTGAGTTTCTGCCAATGTTAGAATGCTAAGTTACCGCCCAGAAGGCTTATTATTTGAATATAAAGTCAAGGGTGACGATCACTGGGCCAGTGTCGAAGAGAAAACCCACCCTAAATGTTTAAATAAGAATATCCCTCAATATATTTCTCCACTTATAAGTCCATTTCTATAAAACTTGGAATTATCCCTTCAAACTGTTGAAACCCGTAATTCTTCCCCTCCTTTCACTTCACTAGCTATAATCCCCCTTCCCTTAGCTTGTACTTAATTGGTTGTACCTCTAGCCCCCTTCCTTTTCTCTCGACCAATGGGATTCAATCTCCCTTCACCTGTGACTATATAAGCTGTATCCATTCTCATGTGTGTTCAGTTATTGTTTGTTACTGATGATCGCCTAACCGTCGAAATCGATTTAACATTTAACTCTTTATTTTTCGTGGAAATAGACAACGTTTTTTCACTAACTTCAGTACATACACCATTGAATAATTCAGTGCACATCTTTTATTTCAGAATTGCAAAGTTGGAACTAAGACATTCCACAGTATCAAGTGGTTGTTGTTTATTCAGAACTTTTTCTGGTGGACTACTATAGTTTTTTCTTACTTGATGGTCATCTTCAACGATACTTACAAGTGGGAGAGATCGATAGCAGCCGTTGCCGTGCTGTTGTCGTGGGTCGAGCTCCTTTACCAGGTCGCCAGGTACCCTTGGTTTGATGAATTTCCCCTCGGAGATTTCTTCGTCATGTTCTTGTCCGTCACCGCCAATTTCGCGCAGGTAATAATGCATGACATTGGTAACCTGAATTTTTCTTGAACGTGTAATAAAATATAGATGGGCATAGCCTATCTTTCACAGAAACTCCTTTCAGCCCTACCTCCATATTACGGGGGGCGCATACGCGAAGCTCCCCATCGACGAGTTTTTATACGTGAAGCTCCCCGCTTACTTTCTCTTCGTGTATGCGAAGCTCCCCGCCTCCTTTCTCTTCACGTACGCGAAGATCCCCGTTACCTACATACGAAAGTCACCTAATGCAGTAACCTAGATTTTAGGCATTACAAAAGTCAAAATGCAAAATACAAAAAAAATTTTTTGAGGAAGTCGCGATCGTTTGTGTTGAATTGAGTTGATATTTGAGCAGTTTGTGTGCCTAACTATGAATTTTATTGCGAAACAACTTGTTCTAAATAATTTTATTATGTTCAAACAAAGATTTTGGGATAATAATATTGTACAAAAAAATAAATGAATAAACTGAACAATTTTTAACCGTTTTTTAGTGATTTTTTCCAAAACTTTGAGTTATTGCAATAGCTTCATTTTCTAAGAAAATTCGCTTAAAATCATGAAATAACTTCATACGTTCATGCAGTCTATTTACAATTTCACAATTTCGTTCCAATTTTTCATTGATTTTTTTCATCGAAGCTAACTCATTGAACTAACCTTTGATGGTCGGGATGAGATGTTTTCCAAACCTTTCCGTTTCACATTATTTTGGAGCACCCTTTTCGCAACGTCACTTTCCACAGCTGGGGGTCGTGGTCGTGACTGCCAACCACATCCGCCAACGGTTTTTGAAATAAAATCTATAACTGTCCATCGGCAACCACGACTAGTACCGGATGATAAAAATATGGATACGTTCATGTTGTTCGATGATACGGAGAGCCAGTCCGTTCAAATCACCGTTCATCACACAAAGGCTTGAAACGCCTCGAAAGGGAAAGAGAGTTCGACGGGGAGCATCGCGTACACAGCTTCATATTGTTGTGAAGTGATGTTTGAGCTTGATTTGAATTTGAAGATAAAGATGGTGTTTGAAGGTTGCACTCATTGACAAATAAACATTTATACATTGTCAAGTATAAAAAATATTTTATATATTGTTGAAAGTTTTTCTTATCAATGGTTTGAACTAAATTTACTTACAAGTTATTTTGATTTTTATCTTTGTGGTTAGAGTGTAATCTTAACGAATTTCTTTTTACACTATTTCTTGTATACGGAGTTGATCCTAAAGCTCATTTCTGATCGAAAGTTTCTCATAGAGATTTCTTTTTAACGCCTAGTTTCGAGTTTTTCAATTTTTAAGATTTTTTTGTGCTTTCGGCCTTCTGTCGCTGAAACGATCATGACTCCCTTAATTTGCGGTGTAAATTCAAATTTAAGATACCATTGGAAAGAGCATTAAATTTTTTATTGGATAATGCCTGAACCTTTTTAAGAATTAAGGTTTGAGACATGAAAATGCACCCTGAAAAGTAAATTTTACCAAATTTGGGAAAACTAAGTTTAAATGTGAGAAAATCGTTGATTTTTCAATGAAATCAAGCGTTTTCTTGACCTTCTATGAAAATACGAGTTTGGGGTCGGTTTCTGTGTATTTATTTATTTATTTTTTATTTATTTATTTTTTTTTTTTTTACGACGAATTGAATGGTAACATTTGCATACCTCTCAAACCCCGTTATAACCAAGTTTAGCACTTCAGCTCACAAATTTGAGTTCATTTGGTACGACAAATTTTATGTTTATAGGGGTGAATCTAGTTAGCCTAAGTGTAAAATTCGGTTATAACGAGGTTCGGGAGATATGCAAGTTATCATATGCAATTACCATTCGATTCAGCGTAAAAAAATACGAAGAAACCGACCCCAAACTAGTATTTTTTAGAATGTCATTTTTTCAAAAGCACCCTCGATTTCTTTAAAAAATAATGTTTTTCAAATTAAAACATAGTTTTCGTCCCAAATTAGCTAAGTAAAAGAAAAATCGACTACACCGTTGGAAAGGTGGGATCTCGGCGCAGTTTTTACCGTTCTTGCATTGTAAAAAAATATTGTTCACTCTAATTCGATACCCGATTGAAAAAACTCGAGGTTTCCCAAATTAGGTAAAATTTGCTTTTCAGAAGGCTTTTTCATGTTTCTTTTTCATGTAGCTTTTTCATGGCTGTTTCATGTGATCCGATAGGAAATGTAATGCTCTTTCTAATGGTTTCCTTAAATTTGAATTTATACACTAAGGAATTTATGATACGGCAAATTAAGAAAGTTATGATCGTTTTAATAGTGAAAAAAATTCAAAAACACACAAAAAATCTCAAAAATTGAAAAACTCAGGAACTTAAGTGTTTAAAAAAAATCTCCAAGAGGAACTTTCGATCAGAAATAAGCTGTAAAATTCAACTCCTGCAGTTTGGCGGACCGGTTTTATGTAGACCCCGGACATGGAAGAAGAGATTCTTCCATGCCCCGGAATTGTACTTGCTGTTCGTTGACATTTATATCTTAAGGTGGGTTTACACGCTCAAGCCATTTGCACAAACCGGCTTGCACAAGCCAGTTTGCGCAAACTGAACTGAACAACGCGGTCGCGTTCACACGTTCAGTTGTGCTTGTGAAATTGTGTGGGATTCAGTCAGTGGACTTCGTCGATCAGTGCGTTAAAGTTGATTAATAAAAAATTTTAAAATTATTCAAAAAAAAAAAAAAAAAATCAATAAAACCAATCACAAATTTCGACATAATTTTTAATATGGATGAGGAGGAGCTTATCCTGTGTACGACGGCGGCTTGCTTGATAAAGAAAAAATTGGGCTCAAAGAGTTCCAAAGGTCGGAAATGGAGCAAGGATTGGTTGCTCAGGAGGGACAGCCTTTCCCATACCAATTTAATAGTGGAATTGAGAGGGGAACCAAATGATTTCCGGATTTATTTGAGAATGAACGAGGCGACATATGAGGAGGTGCTCAGCATGATCTCACCAATAATTGTGAAAAGTGACACCGTTATGAGGCGAGCAATCACCCCCCATGAAAGGCTGTCAGCGACTTTGAGATTTTTGGCAACAGGAAGAAGTTTTGAAGACTTTTGAACGAGCGCTAGATGCTCCCGAGTGATATGGGGTTGGAATAATGTGATTCACACACTTGAAGAAAAGGAATGTGCCGGCACGAGATCGTGTGTAGGCTTTAACTGCGTTCACACGCTCAAACTCCACTCATGCCAAGCTCCAACCTCAAGCCGAATTTCTGTCCGAGACAGACTTCGCACAAGCCAAATTTTTTGGCTTGCGCAAGCCAAATGGCTTGCGCAAACAGCGTTCACATGCAACGATATAACTGTGCAAACTGGCTTGTTCAAGCCGATTTGCGCAAATAGCATGAGCGTGTAAACCCACCATAATAGTATAGATGCAGTGAACGAATGTATGTTAATTTTCAAGGTGGCCGCGTCTTTCGTGCTTCTATTCGCCGCATTCTCGATGTCATTTATGATACTTCTGAGTGGTGACACGGAACCTGACAACCCCTTCAAGACTTTGGACCGGTCTGCCTTGAAAACTATATCTATGCTGATGAATTTTGAAGATAAGTATTTCTATAGAGAGGATGAAGGGTTCATGGAATCGACCCTCTTACGCACGGTGTTCGTAGCGTTCTTCTTGATCATGTGTATCCCTATGATGAACTTCATTACGGGTGTTGCCATCGCTGATGTGTCCTCATTAAAAGAACAAGGTTAGTACAAATCATAATATAACTGCAACCACAAGCAAGTATTAGGTACTTTTACTTTTGTTTCCTCACTACCGAAGTTTGTGATTGAAGTCGAAAAAAAAAAGTCCAGTCATGCAGCATGACCCCATGAGCGAAGTTTTGAAGAAATCTTCGACATTTCAGTCGCTATTGATCGTGTAGAGAAATTTTAGTTTATGATTTGGTAGACAAACATGGAATCAAACTATTAAAAATAATTAGGAGGTACTCATACTTTATTATTATCAAACTAATCTTGTAGATTTAAAGACAAATGTAGGTAAATATTCATAGATTTCGACGTCCAATGTGGTCAGCTAGCTAACGGCATTATTTCTATTTTTGACTGATTTTTCAACTTTGAAATTTTTGAAAACTTGATACATATTCTTATAGGAAATTTTACGCTGATTCTGAATATACCACATGTTAGTATGCTGAAAAAATTATTTCGCACAACGAATCGCAAAAAACAGGCTATTTTGAAATTTTTGACTACATTTTTGAAAATTTCAACCCGAAGATGTGATCCGATCATGCTGGCCAACGAACTTGAACTTTCGTTTTGTGTCCTTAACATTTTAAAATTTGTTTGAAGTTTCTAGCACAATTCTACGGACAGCTATCGTCTGGAATGACACATACATACATACATACATATATACATATATACATACATACATAAAAAAAATGCGTTAAACTTCAGAATATGATTCAGAATAGCCTGAAATGGAATCCTGCATAAAATTTTCAAAAATTCACATTCTACAAATTTTGAGGCGAGAGCAAAACTCGCCTCGCCACCCCCCTGGACCTGGATGGTTACTGCTTAGATCCTTCGGCTAAAATTCAAGAAACATGGAACATGCTTCAGCCGTGTTTTATTTGTTTGCTGTTTCCTTTTACTATGAATTTGTTGTCTGTTGTTTTAATTTAGCTCTGTATGGGCCTGCTTTTCAAATTGCTAGTCATTTCATTCACCTCTTGATGTCCCAAAGGTATGGACTTTAATTTTCACTTAATGTCCAAAGTAAAAATGGACATTACTTTCCACTCTGTTGGGATATTGGGAAAGTAAAAGTGGACATTACTTTCCACTCTGTTGGGATGTTGGGAAAGCTGATATTTATTATGATGGATACCTATGATGAATTATAGATAACTATGATAAATTATTATGATAGATACCTATGTAGGTATGTACATACCTAAGTTCCTATGTTGGAATGTTGATAACTTGTAGGTCGTACCTACCGACCTAGCAGATTTCTAGGAGTGAGTATTTCTCTAGTTCATGATTTTTTTTTTTTTTTTTTTTTTTTAGAGATATGATGCAAAGTGGACATGAGTAATACATACATATGATTTGTTGCAGAGATGATACATGAATACGATAGATATTCCTGTTAAAACTATCAATTTAAAAATAAAAACGCTGCAAATTATTACACAAAGGTTTATTATTTATGTATTAGGCAGCCCTTCTACGTAGATCTCTGGTCCATAATTATTAAACGCCGCTTATGGTATATTTAGTATCGGAACTCGGAGCTTCGGACCTCACAAATGGGTTCAATCCATTACTGCAGCGGAATCTCACAATTTTACGCTTTTTAATATAGTTGATAAACAAAACCATTTATTACCAAGTCATATTTCCAACACATAAAAGTGTTACCTATACTGTATATTGATAGGTATCATCTAATTGGTCAAATTTCAAAAAATTTGCTGACAAAATCACTGAAAATGGCTAAGAATTGTTAAAATGATATTTTTTGCATAAGATTGGTCAAATAAAGTATATCAACTATGAAATAGAACATTCAAAAATGTATGTACAAAATTATGCTAAAAACTTGAACTTGATTAAATTTTGTTTTAAAAAATCTATAAAATTGCAAAAAGTAGCCTAAAATCCAAAATCTCCTTTTGAATAGAAGAGTATCATTTAGAATACTTTTTTTTCCATAAAATTAATAGCTAACATTTTCTTTTCACTCATAAATCTCCAATTTCTATACAACTTGAAATATACACAAAAAAAAAGACACTTTTTCACCTATTTTTGGCTCATAGCACCCATGAGAGTGGAGCGATCGAGCTGGCGAGAAGTTAGGACCAACTAGACCCCAAGGGGAGTCTATGTGCGAAAGAACAGATTTTTTAAGTCAATTCTAAGGCCTTTTATGGCCCGGACGGCGAACGGCGGACGGCGGACGGACATTTCAAATTTGGATTCTACGCACCTTGAAACGTAAAGTGACAAAGTTTGAGGGGGGGTTATAAAAATTTTTTGCTATACGATCACATAGGCTTATTATTGGAAATAATAAACCAAAATGATATTCCCACTGTAGATTATCAGCTCTGTGACATACCATACGGATTTGTTATAGATCCCCACAACATATTTTTATAATACTAAAGAACTGATGAAAAAACTGGAGAGTTTCTAAACCACTTCGTATTTTTTGCATGAAAACAACATTGCAACATATCAAATCTGAAAAATTCTATAATTATTAAGATAAAATTCTCCTTACAGGTCAGGCTCGACGGATTTTTGTGCTAGCTCAGACTATCAGCCGATTTGAGCAAATATTGCACACTGTTCTTCCCTCAATAATATTCATCAATTATTTTCAAGTGGATTCCTACATGATATTGAAAGAAGATGAAGATAATGAATGTCCGAGCAAAGCAAAGACCGAAATACCAAAAGGCATGAAGGATACAGTTTTTGATAGAGTGAGTATTTTTGTTGTTAATGATTTTATTACATGCCGTTCAATAAACGATAATTAAAGAAAAAACACAGCTAATTATTCAAAAAGGTTTATTATTTTTTCGTAAATCAGCCTTACGCATAGAGTTCAGTTTCTCCCTGCACATTACCTACCTTCACATAAGGTCAATATAATGTTCCTATTGAAATAACAAAACCAAAATTCTTTCATTTCCTTTGCTCAGAATTAAGAAAATGATGGGCCTCTGAACTCATATTTTATCATTTTGATCGATAGGGTAAATTTTAACGCAGAATGTTTTTGCGATCACCTACCGGTTAAAAACTGAAACGAAATTATGTTACGAAAAAATGGCATGCGATACCGATAAACTTTGTAGCTAACCTTCGTTTTTAATTAACAGCAGTTGGTATGCGTAGGATTACTATAGACCCCACGTTATTTCTTACACATTTCGTATTTATTATTATGCATTATTATTATAAAATTAGAAAAAATTAACATTAAAAACACATTCTGTGTTTTTGTAATTTCATGTGAGTATGGAAAAAGAAACAACCGTTGGGTATGGGGTGGGGGGGCACCGAGGCGCAAAGCATCGAGTTTTTTTTTTCTTGTCCCAAGCTCAGATATATTCTGGAATGCATATATAGATATTGCAGATATGAGTGGGTGTTAAAATCCATTGTCTGACTCAGGATGACTCAAATCGAAGTTTTATGGAATTATATATATATATATATCTCACTTGAAGAATGACTCTAGAAGAGCTTGACTAACAGAAAATAACAACACAAAACTATTTTCAATATTTCGGCTTCTGCCTTTTTCAAAACTACAAGAGAAAATGATTAATTTGGGATGTTTGCAACGTTGGCAAGGAATTTTCGTAACTTTGGATACCTATTGCTTCAACGTATAATATTCAGTCCTGGAGGATCGTAAGCACCTAACACGAGGATCGTAAGCAGTAAGCATCTAACCTAAGCACAACCATCGAGCATCCGTGGTTCGGTCTGACGATGATCTCCCTGTAAGCCGACATGCCAATACGCATAATTCATCTTTTGATGATTGTTTTGGCATTAAACTCTTGAAAAAAATGAGGGCCAACGGAAAAAGCCCATAGCGACGTGTTAGGTGCTAACGATCCTCCAGGACTGAATATTAGACGTTGAAGCAATATCCAAAGTTAAGAAAATTCCTTGCCAACGTTGCAAACATCCAAAATTAATCATTTTCTCTTGTAATTTCGAAAAAGGCAGAAACCGAAATATTAAAAATAGTTTTAACATGGAATCATGTTTCAGCGATGGATCCCCCGCCGAAAAGTGAGACTATAAAGTGAGATGAAAGTAGCGCCAATAATTGTGATGATTTCCGCTTACAACCGAGTCGTTGCTAGGGATATGATACTTCGTCGTTTTTCATCCCACAAAATTCGTTGACCATTCGTTCGAAAGCTCTCGATTTATCCAACCATACTATATTAACTACTGCGAAGTGCGTGGCCAACAAGCTGAGTTATGAGCATGGTTATATGAATAATTGTTTACACACAGGTGATCATTCTCAATTATTGATATTGTGAACATGATTGCAACCGCTTGTTAATTTCTGATGATTTCATTGAGCTGGTGTTTCGATTATGTGATTCATAGCAGGTGATCCGAATATTGCGAGAACGGTTTGATTTGTGAAGCGGTGGTTAAATCATTTTAATAGGTAATTTCTATACTTTACACTATAGGAAGCTGTAATTTCGTATGTAGCCTCTTTAGCCTCTTTCTATAATAAAGTGAATGTTTTTTTGTTGTTATTTTCCGTTCTCTTTTCTTACCAAGTGATTATATATATACATATATATATATATATATATATATATATATATATATATATATATATATATATATATATATATATATATAGGTACTTATTATAATAATATTTTCTTTATTAACTTATATTTTAATGGTAGTGTTAATGTGGAAATTGTGAATTCTGAGCTTCTCGTGTTTTGTGGTTTCAGTTGAGGAAAATCGAAATTAAGAAACGAGAGAATAAGGAAAGAAGAAAGGAAGGAGAAGAAAACAAGAATAAGTTGCAAGAGAGGTGGAGGGAACAGTTAGAATGAGTTGGAAACGACGAATGACAATGCTGGTGGTACCTACCTCTGCATAAGTCCCGTATCACTTGAAAAACAATAGCTTAATATTATAGGTGGTTGACGCACTCATCCATGCCCTGACTCACTCATGCCCTGTTCAGCGCCACCGCTGCTGAGTTGAGCATTTCAAAAGCCGTAGGTAAGATGTTGTTTTGCTGGGAGGTGTTTTACTTCTTATTTGGATTTCACCATCATGTTGGGCTCGTTGGATCAATATTTAGCCACTCAGAAAGCATTTCAAGTCTAAATTAGGCATTGAATGAAGTCATTGTGGAATTTCAATACAGCATAAGATCGGTGATAAAATGTGTCAAGCCCGTAATGTGTCTGAGTAGAAACGCTCGCTAGCATCGGAGCTGATGTGATTTTATAACTGCTGCTGCTGAGATATCATTCTGATCAGCTGAGGGACCTCTGAAGCTATTTATTTATTTTTTTTTAATCGACCGATGTTGCTGAAACTTGAAGTGGAGGAAACTGATACTATATCTATGTAAGTATGTATAATTATTATAATATCTCTTTTTAACCAATTTCTACTCCTAATAACGTGTTGAGAGTTAGAAAGGAATAAATCCTGAGTTGTTATCCTTCAAACCTATATATATATACATTCATTACGTATATTATGTACCTAGTCCAATTGTCTGCCTGATTTTAGATAAATATTCTTGAATTATGACATAGGTGCTAAGTTAATTTAATTTGGAATGGCTAATTTGATTTTTATAATGTTGAAACTACGTTTTTTATATTGTTTTCAATTAAAAACTATTTTTTGAGTATTCATAGTTTTTTGTATGCCTAGGTACATTCATGTTTGGTAAACGAGGAAGCTATATGCCACACCCAACTTGGCAAACTTTTTTTGCTTCCGAGACTGCAAGGCAGCGGAAGCTTTGTTTTCATTTTCGAAATGAAAAAAATTTTTTTGCTCCAAAATCAAAATTTCCACTCGCATTTTGCGTTTCAGAGCCTCCTGAACAAATTTGGTTCCGTGTCTGTCTGTCTGTCCGTCCACATTTCCTTGTAACAGCCATAACTTCCACAATTTTGATCCGATTTTAACCAAATTTTCAGGGATCGTGCGGGTTAGGCTCTAGATGATCCCCTATCAATTTCATCATGATCGAATCAACGCTAGCTCCTGCGCAGGCGCTAACGTGAATTCCTTGTGACGGTCATAACTCGGTCAATGTTGAACGGATTTCAGTCAGATTTTCAGGGATGATGTGGGTAAGATCCCTTGAGATCCTATAAGACAATCATCATAATTGCATTAGCGGTACGCTCTGCGCATGCGTGAACAAAATATTCTTGTTACGGTCCTTGCAACAGCCGTAATTTCCACAATTTTGATGCGATTTTCTTCAAATTTTTAGGGATCGTGCGGGTATAGCTCTACATGGTCCCCTATCAGTTCCGTCATGATCGAATCAACGGTAGCCTCTGCGCAGGCGCAAACAAAATTGTCTTGTTTCGGTCATAACTCAGGCAATTGTGAACGGATTTCGGTCAGATTTTCAGGGATGATGCGGGCAAGGTTTCTTGAGGTCCCGTATCACATTCTTCGCGATCATCAGCAGCGGTACGCTAGGCGCATGCGCGAAAGTGATGTTTTTGTTACGGTCACAGCTTAGTTAATTTCATCGGATTTTGTTCAAATTTTCAGAGACTGGGTTACCAGTCACTCAAACTAGTCCATTTTTCTAGTCCAGATTGTTTCTTCTTGTTACCTTTTATATCGAACGGCACTATAGATGTGTCTACTGGACACATCGGTATCAATGTTGACGTTTGTGATATAATATATAACATATAAGTTTGTATACTGTATTGCATGTCGGCAAATTTTAAAAAGGAAAACATCTCCAGTCGATTAACAGTTTGTGATATTGACGTATTGTTCATCAGCAATTACAATTTTATTTATTACGTACCAATGTGCTTTATATTGCCACCTCCCTGATGCCCGGAAAGGTCGTTTCTAATTTTTGTGGCATTTCATGGTGTAACAATTAGGAGAGGCAGTAGCCTCCCAGACGGTAATCCTCTTTACGTACAAGCGTGAATGCACGGGCCATCCTCTTTGAGCCCGAACGCTCTGAATGCGCTCTAGCGGATGAACGGCGCGGTAGCAGGGTGGGCCAGCAACACAGGGTAAGTTTGGAAAATGAACAAATCGGGTGGTCCATCATGCTCAAAGTTGCCAAAAAATATCCCCAAGTTTGTTTTAATCATGCATTTAGATCAAAATATTAATGAAATCCTGTAAATCAATTAAAAACTCCTTCAGTTTTGATCCGATTTAGACGAAATTTTCAGGGAACATGAGGACTACATCCTGGATGGTCCCATATTACAATCAAAATTTTCCTTATTAATTTCATTTATTATATGTACCATTCACCTTCCAATTTCCCACCTTATTAATTCCCTGATGCCAGAACCGGTCGTTTCAAGTTTTCTGGAATTTAATGGTGACGTACTGTGAAGGTCACGAGGAAGCTCATGTGCCATTTCCTTGGCAGTGTATTTAAACTTTTTTTAATCTTCTAACTCACGTTGGATGAATCAGTCAAGCGGGTCCTGACACGAATTCTCTACCTCTGAGTGGTATCTCTCTGACGGGATGCTACTTTTTTATGAGGATTTAGGCCCCCATTGCACCACTGGGGGGCACCTAAATTCCTTACATTAAATGCAGGGATGAGAACAAAGCTACATGTAGTAATAAAATACTTTATTTTCAAGATTAAAAATTAATGAAGCAAAACAGAGATCGAACCCTTTCATTTCTATTACTAATATCTACTTACGCAATTCTTGGAATGATATAGTTTTTTTTTTTTTACTGGTTCACTAATAGTTATAAACATGAAAACAACCGGAGATCTCGATGCAGAGTAAAAATAACCTTCAAAAACTAATAATCAAAACAAAATTCAACGTTATTGCACTTCGCAAGAGGTACACAGAAGAAATGAAAACAACATAACACAAAGGTATCGACTTATGAACGTGGAAACGAATTGATTGGAATCGATGGTGATGTTGTATACTGATACTTGGTGCTCACGTATGAAATAGGTTGTAATAGGTAGCACTAATGGGGTAGAACATGACAGTAAAAGGTTAAAAAATAATTCATAGTTTTTGATAACATAAAATGATTTAGTATAGTATTATAGGGGAAAAAGGAAGCTGACCAAGTTGCAAAAACAGGATAAGAGTCTCCCCGAATGGCCCCAACCACCAACTTGGATCACGCGTTTGATCAAAACCATTTTAGAATAAAAGTGTGATTTTTTGTTGCTGATTTTTATAGATAATAGCTGTGTTCCAAGCACACAGAGTTCATGAACTTTTCGGAACTGGTTCGGCACCGAACCTTATGCGCACGTCAATTCCAAGTCCAACCGAGTTCCAAGCGTTTTGAGTTCAGGAAATCAATGCTCGCTACGGTGTTCCCACCGCGTCGGGTTCATGAACTGAGTTCATGAACTTTTCAGACTTGCTCGGGGATAGGGTTGAGAACTCGAACAGAAGGAAACCTTTCTGAACTTTCCAAAAATCTCATTTCACCGCAAACCTTCACGCTAAATACTTGCTGTCATTCGCCTGCTTGGTGCTTGTTGAGTTATTGTTTTTCACATCTCTTTAGTTCCTCGCTTGCGTTGCACTTTATTTACGTCATGAATCTTAATGGAATAGCGGGGCTCTTCCCAGAAGATGCTGATTCGGAATCGGAAGTGGGGTGGAGGCACCGATAGTTGCCACTCCTGCCAGTAGTAGCCACCCATGAACTTTAGATTTGAAAAATAAGGATTTGGCACCATCAAGACTTTCGACATTAGCACCATTTTAAAGCAGGAGATGTCAGCTGCGCATTCCAACCGTTCTCGCCATAATCAAGAAACCAGTGTGATTAACAACACGGCTTATATCCCAGATGGACTGCCAGTTGATCAAATGAGCTCCTCACCAACGGTCCTTGATTAAGGACGTACGTAGTCCTTGTTTACCTCAATTTTTCATTTCATTCTAAGATAGTTTCGTTTTATTCACGTTCCTTGGTGATTTCTTGATGTATTTCAAGTTGTTTCACGTAGGATTTTAGACAATTAGGGTCATATTTGTGGGGTGGCTACTACCAGTTCTTGAAAACCTAGCAAATTTCTGTAGTAGCCATGATGTGGCCACTACTGAGTTTTCGTGTTTTTTCACATTAAACATCAAAATAAGCTAGATTTTCATCAGGATCACAGTGATGTAATTAGTTTTCCTGAAAAATGAGTATTTCCAGTAGTAGCCAGGGGGTGGCAACTACTGGTCCCTTACAGTGGCTACTACTAAAGATTTTGGTGGCTACTACAAGCGATAGATCTTGGTTTCCTTTTCTTCGATTTTCGTAAAACTAATCAACGCATTCGATTTAAAAAAAAAAAAAACAAAAAACAATTCGATAGAGCAGACGTTGGGGGAAAGGAAAAACATGGGATCGGAAGAAAGAACGGAGAAATGAGGAAATTACGTTGTAAATACCGAAACTGGGCTGCTTAAGGGTGGCTACTACTGGTGCCTCTACCCTGTATGCTTCCATTGCCGATTGGGTCCTTTAGTCCTGACGAGAAGGAGGAGTTAGATGAGCAGGAATTTGACGCGGATAGAGTCGTGATTTTCGATGAAGCAGGATGGATGCACACTTTTATTTTGACTCTTCTGATCTTGATACGAACTAAATCACTCGCGACGAAGTTGTGGAAACCCATTATAAAACGGAAGTTAGTGAAAAACGTTGTCTATTTCCACGAAAAATAAAGAGTTACAATGTTAAATCGATTTCGACGGTTAGGCCATCATCAGAGAGTTATTGTTTGTTACTGATGATGGCCTAACCGTCGAAATCGATTTAACATTGTAACTCTTTATTTTTCGTGGAAATAGACAACGTTTTTCACTAACTTCCGTCTAATCTTAAAGTAACAATGAATAAACGTACAAATGAGGGAATGTCGCTCACATAAATAACCGTGACGAGGTTTTCACGTTACTCAAGACGATGCTAGAGCTGGTGAGTGCATTGAGTGTCAGATGAATTATGGTGTTCCCACCGACGGGTTCTTGGACCTAAAAGTGTCATGAACTCATGGAACCCGCCTGAGTTCATGAACTCACGAGGTTCATGAACTCAGACGGGTGCTTAGAACACACTTATTATTTCTATGCATTAAAGAGGCTGGAGTTAGAGGTCTCCTCTGGGCCCCAGTGACACAAATGTGTTGATTCTACAAGAGGCATGGTCAGAGGTTAGTGTGTGTTAGTGAACCTTGGCGATAGAGAACCTAAATACAAATTCTGGTAGGTGTAGATTTTTTTTTTTTTTTGTTTGCAGTTATATGTAGATAATGAAGAGAAGAAGGACCGTAGCGTCCACCACAGGTGGACACCCGCATTGAGTGTTAAAGTAGTAGAAGCTCATTTACACCACTGCTCAATTAGCTTTAATTATCCCAATTGCCGCAGCACCCTCTGCTCGTGAAAAATCTGTTCCAAGCAACTCAAGTACTGAAACTCATTTCTTGGACCACATTCTTACGGAGTTCAAGCCTTTATGAACTCAGGCTCGTTTGATAACACGGAAGCGATGCTAATGCTAGCAGCGGATTTGTTCCAAATGGTGAGTTGTTGTTGAACCGAGAAATTTTAATTAGTATTCAGAAACTCATTTAAGGTGCTTCAAACAGATACTGCAGTACCCATGTTGGATTTGTTTAGAATATAAATGAAGTTGAATGTAGTTAACCAACTTCAGTAATTAAACTATAAGCATGGTGGTATCCAAATTAACAATTAAAGCATTCAGTTAATTCTAACCGTCTTGTTTGTCAAACCTGGGAACTTGGCAATATGTCGACACATAAACTGGTCGACACCTCCTGTCGCCATATTTCCACACCAGGTGTTGAAGAACGTCGATAACGCACATCTTTGAAACTGGTTGACGGATTTATGTCGAAAAATTTGAGATCCGTTTTTCGCTGTATTTCAACAACAGGAGTTGAACATGAGCTAAAAACACCCCTCTTGAAACTGGTCGACTGCTAAACGACGACAAAAGGGTTGTTTGGCCACTACCTGTCCTCAGCCTTGGTCCCATGGGGTCTTTCAATCCGAGGATTAAATGAAAAGTCACATTTACGTTTCTAAACTGTTATGTGATCGTGTTATGAGACCACGAAACTATACACTTCATTCTGATCTACACATCCAACTAATCTGCATTTTTACTAAGGGATTGACTACTTGATGTTATGTATTTTTGAGATGCGAGCTTGCGAGCATCCAGACCACCAAACTATACACTTCATTCTAACCTACATGTCAGGTATACGAAGGATGTCGATGTAAATATGTCGACGTATCCCCATGGTTGACTTGGACGACCTTTTTCAACAAGGGGTGTTGAAAGTTGTCGACTAGTCGCTGTATTTTTGTGTCGCCATATTTCCAATGCCTGTGAAATCGACATTGGTCAACCCTTGGTGTTGAAAGATGTCGGTACGGCTTCTTGCCTGTTTGTCGACCAGTTTATGTGTCGACATATTGCCCCCCACCCTCAAACCTTTCTTAATTTGTCCTCAGCAATCAGTTTACACTACCAAGCAAATTAATCACTTGAAAAAAGTTGAATCTAATGCATTTAATTTTGAAACATGTCATTCTTATCACCATATTAACGAAAAACGGGAAAATAACTTATTTCTTGACGTAAGAAAGGTGTCAGCTATAATGTGGAGTAAAGATAGAGTAGGAAGAGATGGAGGCTTCTTGAGACAACGATTCCAATCAATTCAAACCATGTTAAAAAGCTAAACACATGAAGATTTGTATACAATAAGTTGTAGCAACACGCAGAGGCCTAAAATCAAAATCATAAGAAAATATAGTAACACATTGGTACTGTAGAGACAAATTAGTTACAATGCATCGAAGTAGGGAATAATCATTTAAAAAATTAAATAAACGAAACAACAACAAAATATACATGGCTACATTTCAAAATAGTGATTATAACAAGGTTACAACGATTCAGAGAAGTGAAAACTTCAATATTGCATTTGTTTTTAGTCAAAATTGCATCACATAAATTTATACACAGAAAAAAAAAAATGGATCGAAAACAACGAAAATTACACGCAAAATTTCTGAAAAAATTAGAAAAACAAGGAATCACAACTCATCAACTATCAATGGAGATAACAATCACGTTTTTTTAAGTTAGGAAATTTAACGTGTATTCTTAAAAAAACACGCTTGAAGCCATGTTTTTGCAGTTTATGGTGATTATCGAATCCTAACGCCTACCTACCCAGATCAGACAAATATTTCTTTTTCGATTATCTAACATTTTTCACGAATATATACAATTAAACGTAATAAAAATATACAAGTTTCATTGCATCAAATTAATTTTTTTCGACTATTTATTCCACTTAAATGTATGTACATATTCACAATTGACCTTTTTTGTTTAAATATATACAATGAAACTAAATTTTAAGATTATTCTGAACGATAAAACTAAGTAGTCAAAAGTTAAGCTTGTAACTTTTTAACCAAACACGAAAAAGACTACTAGGTACTGGATTTGTGCATGTTAAAGGCTCCTCAATGTGGGATTGTGGCCGAGGTCTACGAAATTTCCTTTCAAGCATATATCTAAATGCTTTGTTGTGCGGTTTATGGCCACACTCGCGATAATCAGTCAATTTTATTCGAGTATTACGACACATATACTGGTTATATAAATTTCAAATTTGTTTGTCCCCCGATTCCATTAAAAAATTAATACGAAATAAGAAATAAAATATACAGGTTGTCCAACATTCTACGCTAAAAAACGAATTCTTGTAAAAAACGATTTTCAAATGATTTTTCAACTGATATTAAATGTGCAATGTCACATTGTAAAGTTCAGGAAAATTCCCGCAGTTGGAGAGATTTGATTACATTTGCCGCACCTTATTGAAGCAGTTTCTAAACAGAATTTTCTCCTAAAGAAATTAAGGAGACGAGTTCGAACGCTGACGAGGTATCAAACATTTTTGGGGCTTCACAGCATTTACATGTTCAGGAAAAGATAAAGAATGACTCACTTTGTTGCCTTTTTAGCGAATTTTTGAAGAAAATTAAGCTATTGCTCTCGCCTCAAAATTTGTAGAATGTGAATTTTTGAAAAAGTTTTATGCAGAAATCCGTTTCAGGCTATTCTGAATCATATTCTGAAGTTTAACGCATTTTTTTATGTATGTATGTATGTATGTATGTATATACGTATGTATGTGTCATTCCAGACGATAACTGTCCGTAGAATTGTGCTAGAAACTTCAAACAAATTTTAAAATGTTAAGGACACAAAACGAAAGTTCAAGTTCGTTGGCCAGCATGTTCGGATTACATCTTCGGGTTGAAATTTTCAAAAATGTAGTCAAAAATTTCAAAATAACCTGTTTTTTGCGATTTGTTGTGCGAAATAATTTTTTCAGCATACTAACATGTGGTATATTCGGAATCAGCGTAAAATTTCCTATAAGAATATGTATCAAGTTTTCAAAAATTTCAAAGTTGAAAAATCAGTCAAAAATCGAAATAATGCCGTTCGATAGTTGTAAATTTCTCTACAAGATCAATAGCGACTGAAATGTCGAAGATTTCTTCAAAAATTCGCTCATGGGGTCATGCTGCATGACTGGACTTTTTTATTTTCAGTTTGTCTGATTAAACGACAGACGTCTGAATTTTTTATAGAACTGCGTCTTACAGGGAAATTTAACGTTTGAATTGTTTAATAGTTTCAAAATTAAATTTTTCAAAAAAAGGTGAAATTGTAAGCTTTTAATTGCAATTGTTCGATTTTAGCGAATTTTCTTAGAAAATAAAGCTATTGCAATGGCTCCAAAAATTTTAAAATAAAAATTTTCAAAATTTTTCTTCATCGAAATCTGTTTTGAGGCATTCTGAAATGATTCCTGGATTTTAACGCTTTTATATATATATATATATATATATATATATATATATATATATATATATGTATATATATATATATATATATATATATATATATATATATATATAAGTATATATATGTATGTGTCATTCCAGACGATAACTCTCGATAGAATTGAGATAAAAACTTCGTTCTTTCGCCAAAAAATCAAGCATTTCAAAAGAAAGAATGAGTTCGTTGGACAACACTTTTTGAGCACATTAAATTGGTCAAATTTCAAAAAATGTACTTAAAAAATCACTAAAAAAAGGCAAAAAAACCGCTAAAAATTAACAAATTTCTATTTTTTAGCAGAATGCTACTCGACAAAAATTGATCGAACATGAACTAGGACATTTAAAAATTTAAGCACAAAATTGTACTGAAAAATGTACTTAAATTTCATTAAAATGAGCTAAAAATCGACAGGAACACTTGAAAAAATTGTAAAAATCCACAAAATCGTTTGTTCATTGGAATATTACTGACAAAAAGTTAGTTTGCTATAAAATGTATAATAAAATTTTTATTTGTCCCCAAAGTGCTCAAATTTCAACAGAATTTAACATAAATGTAATACGACCATTTATGAAAATTCGCTCATACGATCATGCTGCATGACTGGAACTTTTTTTTACCCGTTTATGCACTTAAGAACTCAAAACGTTTGACCTCATCCTTATGAGTTTTTTCCGAAAAAACATCATGTTATAGGGGGAATATTATCCGAGATGAGACATATAAACACATAATCACCGGAATAGAATGCGTTGAGCCTCAGTTAAATCCTGCGTGGCCTAAATGGCTTCCCACTACTTAAATTACTTCGATATAACAACGAAAAACTTTTAAAACGTTAGGGATAATACCTTCGTTTTGTACAAAAATTCGCTAATCCTTGGCTTTTTATACGTCGGCAATCATCCGAAATATGGCAGCGAATCACAAACGAAATATAATTTGATAAAAATTTGACACCAGCGTACAGTTAAAGGGAGAGTGCCGTCGTGCTTTTCAACAGAACAATTAGATACCTTGATCAAAAGTATGAGATCTTCGATTATAATTTGAATTGCCATGAACCAAAGATGGGGGTTGCTGAAAACTTGACTATAAATTTATAATTTTTGTGAAAATTAAAAACGACTCAGACGAAATTTGGTAACATAATTTCTAAACCTACATCGATGGATATTCCACAACTCATACCTACTACGCGTAGTATGTTACTACCTAATATTAACTAGAAAATAGGATAATCCAACCTACCTTAGGCCCAACGGGAAAATCCGTATGTCAACATAGACAATTACCAGTTATTTCAATATGAACACAATCCTGGCTATTAGTGAGGAGTGATTCTTAATTTGGTCGTATTGCAACGGGTGGCAATCATGAAATACATCAACCGCGTATCTTACGTTCTTCGCCTTACGTTCTTCGCCTTACGTTCTTAGGTTTACAACAATGTATGTATGAAGAGCTTACAATAGGACAGAGATGGCGTATCGAGAAGCAGCCCAAAGGTGCGAATAAATTGAAGCTTGCAGTACAGCTAGGGTCATGCAGATACATACAGCCTAGCTAAAAAATAAATTATTTTTACGTATCAAGATTTTTTAAAGGATAATTTGATGGTAAATAGGTCCAATTATGAGGGAGAGTAAAATCATGATGGTCAATTTAAAATCTCTGCAATATAAATAAATGCGTAGTGATACAAAGAGAGTAACACACTATTCTGAAAAGGGGTAGGTACCAACTCCAGGCATAGCAAATACTAGCTTTGTTCCAACAACGTTTCGAGAGCGACTCCCGGAGCTCCTGCAGAGTTGCAAGGAACTCTAGAGGTGCTGCTCCAAGGTCGCCCACTTTCGTGTTTATTGGAACACTTCGGAGAGAAATATGATAACAAACGTAGTAGAGAAGGTGAAAACAATTTAGAGAAGGTTATGCGGATATGTAGTTTACCCATGGGTAGCAGGTTATTTCAAAATGCGCATGCGTAGGGCTCGGAGCTTTCGATGAGACCCCGTCAAAAGTGAGCTCCTCATTGGAAGAAAGCTACTGAAAGAAATCAGTTTGTTTCAGGCTGAGTGCGAGAGGCCTCCAAACCTTTTGATGTAGGTTTCGACTCATACAAACACGAGCAGCTGGTATACGCTGCTCAACAGTGAATACGTAACATAAGATCATAGAGAAGATTCGCATATCCAATGAGATAACTAGATGTTATCCAAACGTCCGAGAGGTTATGCGAGCTCCTTACCACGTCCATTCGCACGGGCAGCTTTCTAAATTACAACGAACACAATAATTATGTCCAACAGTGATAAAGGAAGAAAAAGTTGCACGAGAAGCTGTCCTGAAACAACGGAGCGAAGAGCTGATTCAAGGGTTGGCGCCAAACCAGAAGAGAGTCCTTCGGTGAGTGAGAGAAGCATTGCAGTGGCTTTCCATGCTCTCAACAGCAGCAGATGGGTTTAACTTGTCCACAACCCAATTCAGAGACGCTATCTCCTTAAGATATGCTCATAACCCCCCCCCCCCAAGATCTTCCAATGAGATGGTTGTGAAACAGCGTTTGTTCTCTCACATGCCCTCAACTGTAAGAAAGAAGGAATGGTAAAGAGGGGGCATGACGAAGTAAGAGACGTTGTAGCAGGAATAGCCAACCTTGCCTGGGGGGGAGCTTTGATTGAACCAGTTATGCAAGAGTCAGCCAATGGACAGCCAGCATTAGTTGGTGATGTAGTGGTGAATGGTGTCTGGGAGGCCAGCGTTTTTTTGATAATCGCATAGTTAATGCTGACGCAGCCTCCTACCTCTCCCAAGACTGGAATCAAACAGCAAGAGTAGCAGCAAATGCGAAACACTTAAAATACGATCGAGCCGCAGAAGACCACCGAGGGTCTTTCACACTCTTGGTGTGCTCATGTGACGGAGCCCTCCGCAAAGAATTTGCTGTTTAAAAAATGTTTAAATTTAAAAAAAAATTGATGCCTTCAAATGCTTCAATTTACTAAATCAAAACCAACTCAAAACAAGTCAAATTTGACTGTTTTCACAACTTGTAAACTTCAAAAAGATCAAATTTCAATTTGATTGATTGAAATTTCGATTTGATTTGGAAAAAGACACAAAATCTTGCAGATTAGTCAGCAGAGCATTGAGACATTTTATGTCTTCACTTCCCAGTCCAATAGTGGTTACAATCATTTTACAAAATTAACTGAGAAGGATCACCTGTATGTAGACAATTATTCAGACAACCACGCTCATACCTCAGATTGTTGGCCACTCACTGTGCAGTGGTTAACATAACACGGTTAGGTAAATCGAGAGCTATCCAATGACTGGCGAACGATAAATGCCTAAAATACAGTTCCATAGCAACGATTTGGTTGTAAGCGATAATCATAAGAAAATCAAAAGTAACACTTTTCGGTAACGGAAAGTAACATTTTTCGATTCTATGAGCCAAATTAAAGACTTAAAATGTCAAAAAGCAACACTCTTTTTTAACGGTAACACTTTTTGATTCTACGAGCCAAAGTAAAGACATACAATTTCAAAATTTCAATTCAAACAGCAGTATGATAATATTTTTTTAAATCGCCTTTCAACTCAATTTCAATTTGTAACCGTGATGGAGTCCAAATTTGAAATGAGTTCTTATAACTGCGCTAGAGGTTACTTTATGATCCCTACTCCCCATCATAGTATGTTACACAGTTACATAGTATGCCTCTTAAATCCCAGTATAAGCTCTTTGGTTCTACTTCCATCTAAATTCCAATGCAAAAAGGCCTATTATAAATCTGAACTAAATAGGTGTTTTACGAGCCGTTACTCGTACTGTTCTTGTACTACTGGAGTTGAAAAACATTAACAATCTTACTGGAAGATGTATGAATAACTGGTTGAATACAGTTGTAGAAAATTATCCCATTACCCCAGGCAGGACCACATTCAAATAAACTGGTCTCACATAAAAAAATCACTCCTAACATCACAATCATAAAAAAAAGAAACTCTTAAAAAATAATGTGGTTAGAGTAATTAATAAACTACAAATTGGAATGGAATGAGTCGGAATTGAGGATAAAACAACATATTGTGTTGTTATAATAAAGATTTACAATAAATAGGTTCTTATAAAATATTCATGGATAAAGAAAGGCAGAGAAGAAGCTAAAAGCAAAGGTAAATTCGAGGCCTATACTACCGCCTCGAAGGAGTTCTGATGTTATGAGTGAAGAATTTGACGATTGCATGATGGGTTATTTTCCTATTTACAAATCAGGATCGTTACAAAAGATGAAATAACTTTCTATTTTATAGTGACGTAGCAGCTTGTATCCAAATCTAACTCAATTTTGACATTTCAAAACTTGTATTGACTGTAGAAAGTTTTTAAAAAGCTGTAATAGTAAGCTCTTAGAGAGTCAAATCAAAATCAAATATTGGAATCAAATAAAACGTACGTTAACATTCTTTCCCCTGTAGCTATTGTGTCATAACCTTCTCGTCCACACATACATCGCTGCGGGCACAACTTATTCTATTGGGTATTGTTCCATTTTCCTCTTTGAGACTCGATTTTAGAATGAGTGACAAACCTTGGCCTCCAACCGAACTCAAAGTTTGAGGTTCAAATAATCGAAAATCTCGACTAGTCTTTTTGCTTGAGAGGAATAACCTTTCAAGGAAAACTAAATGTGGTTCAGAGTGGGTCCAATGATGTGTCTTATTGTATACCTACATTATTTCAGATAGATCATGCTCATCTCAGTTTCGGTTTAAATTTAAACCTCCATGACAGCACTATCGGCTTGACTGGTTATGATTGTATCACTCGTGGTATGAGTGTTTACTGTCTTCCAGCAGACAACCGTGGAGCACTTTTTTTTAAAGCTCACACGAAGTTTTACAGTTGAAAACAAGAAAATCCGGTTGAGTAGTCCATTATTTATGGCTCTTAGCTCGATGTCATACACGTCATTGTCAAAAGCATTACAGTACCGTCTTTGACCAAGTTTAGATTAGTTAAACAGTACAGATCAGTGATCAGCACCGCTCGCATCTCAAAGTAAGAAATTTGAATTTTTCTTTAACACGTCCAGTGTGGATCACGCACCTGGTGCGTTATCCTGTTATGGTCTGCCAGGTGCGTCTTGGGCCCTTGTGATTTTAAAGGTGTATTCTTTTCTCCACCTCGTGGAAAGGTCCCAAAACTGTAGTCCCGCTCTAGAAATGAGTGCTAACTACTATTGAGTGGGACCGACGTTACATTGTTTGCCTTCTCACAATGAATCTACTCAATCCGCCAGAGGAAAAATAGATATATCCCCCTGATGGGGTAGGCATACCAAAAAAATCAGCATAGAATGTGTTAAAAATGCTGCACACAATGGTTTATACAATATCTGCTCATATCACTGGTCTGCCCAGGTTTAAGTGCTTTCATATTTCTAACATCAATTGGATTATTCCCACTTAGCACTGTGGTCACCATAAATACAATTTGTTGCTTTAAAAGAACAAATTAATATTCGCAAGGTGTCAGCACACCAAAATTGACGATTGTCAATCGTCATTTTGTCAATATTTCACTAATGAACAGCTGATGTGATAATGAATAATCAAGGGTTGCTTGACCCAGTGATTTAGGGTAGAAATCTACCCATAAAACTGCAAACAATAAGGTAGGGAATGGTTGATGAAACAACAGTATGGTGAAGAGAAAAACTATTCAACCGTCTAACTATTCAACTCGAAACAGTAAGCAAGGCTTGAATAGATTCTGTTTAAAAGAAATCAAGGTATGGATCGCTTCCCAATTAAAATCCCCATTTTCTATTATATTAATTTAAGCATCAGCAAGAAAATGAGGTATATGTAATTTTAAGAAAAGGGGTTTCTAAACTAGCACATTCTGTGGGGTAACCAGGGTTTAGGAGAGGTGTATGACTGGACACAACCCCAACAGTGGTGTTGAACGCAAAATTTCCATGATGCAGTCAGAATGTGGAAGTGCACAAAATAATTTTGGCGTACTAGTTAAATGAAAGTTTAAAAATATTGCTTGGGTAATAGATCGTTCATTTACATCTGCCAGTAACTTCTCCTCCACTCTTATTAATCCACATTTTATCAACGTTGTTAAGAAATAAAATACGTCAGTACGAACCGTACTAAGGGGAGGTTGTTTGACGGAATTTTTAGGGAACACATGCTGTCAAAATGGGGGTCACATAATTGAAACAAGCCAGACTAGAGAGAGAACACCTTCCCACTACCATCACAGGATTCGATTCGACCCGAATCTCATCACAGTCAACGTGGGGGAACTTAAATATTACAATTACAGTCAACAGCCTTTAGTAGATTGTTGAAAAGAAGAGAAAATTATACGTTGTTATTTTTTGTTTAAATGGGGAAACCATGACGGAAGCACGTTGCACTAAATCGAATCGGAAAGTAGTGGGTGAGGTGTGGTTTACATAAACCTTTAGAACCGGAAGGCAGTGGAAGAATGCGGTTCAGTCATTCCGCTAGGTTGGTACGAAGGGACGCTAGCTGGTCATGTAGGCGACTAGATGCCGACATAGTTCTGTGTATTGACCCTGGTCACCAGATATTCTTCTCATTTTCAGTTGAGCGTTCCTCTCCACCTAGGATAAAATTATAATTATATACGGATGAATATTATAGATGATGCTGTTCCTCTAGTGTAGAAACAACGATCTAAGACACAACTAAGGGTCGGTTTATCAATCACATTTATCTGATGGATAAGGGGTTATTTATCTGTTATCCTCAAGATCCTAGTTAACCCTATCTGGCGTTTTAATTTATCTGGTCCCTGGATGGCTGGATAACAATTATAACTGGAGGTTAATGATATATCTAGAGCTTTCTAACCTCAAACAAGTTTATTTATTTACAAAAATCTTATTTGAATCTCGTTTGATTGTCTTTATTTTTGTACCTTCCAATGGAATGGATATTTGGGGATTTGTCTTCAAATAGCAGCAACGGCGAAGATTCTATCGTAGCATATATATATATATAAAGTAAGACCCCGTGTAGATCACCTACTAATATGGGATGAGTGCGTATTTCTATTGAGGTTTCGGTTGGACAAAGATATATCAAGTCTTATAGATAGATATATGAAGCCTTTGCATTCTAACACAGATTGAATATGAAATTCCACATGGAAGACCACAACTCACTGATCACAATAATTCATTCAAAATATTTCAGGTTGCAATATCACAATTCTTGTATGTATTTCTCTATCTAGAAATGAAGCAAATGGCAAAAATGTGGTGGTTTCTTATTTGCCGAGCTTGATAGACACTTGTTTTGGGGACGTCAGACCAAGTTTTTTTGATAGTCGATCCATGAAGAAAATGTAGCTCCTACTCTACTCTGTGGTAGCTCCATGTGTAAATCACCCTTATTTTGTCGCCTACAGACACCAATGAGGATGATAACAGCACTATCTGCCAGACAGAATTTATCCGAGGGATAATTTTATCTGCTAGGTAATTCGACATTGATAAACGACTCACATTCTTTATCTGGAGTACAGCACTACACTCAGTATAGCTATACTGCGGTTAATGTAGATAATTGATAAACTGGCCCTAAATAAGTTTTGATACTCCAAAGCATAGATACTTATTTTGGTACAATATTTTCCGAAAGTATCTATACCCGATATTTTCCGATAACGATATTTGAAAGTATCGATACACTTTGATATGCAGGGTGTCCCACGGAAAGGTTACACCCCCCCCCCCCCCTCCGCAGGTAAAAGGAGCGCAATTCCTCACTAAAAGTTCTGACTTTTGAAGATATTAAATTGCCACATGTAATACATGATTTTGGGGTATCTTGTCTTGCTGAACCTCATGATGATGTTCATTTACTGATATTTGCAAAACAACTTGGAAAAACACCGAAAAAATCGACCAGAATCGCACTTATCTTACACATTTCCACCCAACACAAAACATACTAAAATGTAGGTTTTCCGGAATTTTCTCAAGTTGGTGTTGCAAATATCAATAAATGAATTTCATTACGAGGTTCAGAACCAAAAAATACCCCAAAATCATATTACATGTGGCAATTGAGTATCTTCAAAAACTCAAGTATTTTACCATTTTTGCAATTTTAGAGCAGAATATCGCACTTTTGGAGCAGGTAAAAGTTTTTAGTAACAAACCTGCAGTTCAATATGAAGGCCTGTCGGCGAGTGCAGAGCTAGCGTCGGTCCGTCTTTGGTGTAACATTGGAAATCAGCAGGCGTGATGGCGGAAACCGTGCGTTGCAGCAGGCTGATGACCTCAGACGCAGCGAGACTGGAGCAGAAATCCGATAGCGACACTTGGAATGATCCGGATACCGTTTTTTGGAGCGCTTCTGAAGCGAATATAGGCGGTCGATCGCTCCACGCGATTTGATCATTTTTGAGAGCCAGCGAGGGGTTTTCCCAGGTTTCAAAGCCTTCCGGCTCAGTTACTGAGATCAAAGGTTGAACTGGCCTCGTGAGATGCGTTTTTTCACCTAAAACGAAGTTAAATATAAAAAGAAAACAAATCTAAAAAATCGTAAGAGGGCTCCACACTACATTCTACCACATCATTCAGAGATAGGATAGTAAAAATTCAACTTATAGACTATTACGATTGCATTCATTGATATACCTATGATGGAATTTCATTGTCTATTACCAACAGATAGATTACTGAAGCATAGGTAGTTGCTAAGTTATACTTAGGTAATGGCATTAGTATATGTAACCCAGAGATATTATGGTCAGTAATTTGCGAAATAATGACAGAGATGGAAAGTGACAAGTCGTGTACAGAATCGTTTGAGGTTGAGAAGACGACTGAAGATATGTCTACACTTGTGCGCTTTCGTCTTTCAATTTTCAACTTGCGTCTTTCAACTTGCGTCTCTCAACTTGCCTCATTAGGCATGCCTCCCACGCATGCTCGAGAGGCATGCGATTCCTGTCCACATTTGCGCGTCAGTTTCCTTTCAACCTCCTTTCTCGATGGAGTCAGCAGACGATGCATGTTTGCTACTTTCAATAAGTGCGGCATTCGTGGTGATTGAAAAAGCAATAAAAAAAAAGAAAACGCGGGGGAAGAAGCGATCCATGTGGATGAGTGACTATCTGAAAACTCGGGACTACAATATTTTGAAAGAAGTGAATGCAGATGATGTTTTGTTCAAAAACTTCACTCGACTGTCGAAGGATAACTTTCATTCATTGTTAAATCTAACTCGGAACAAATTTGAAAAAAAGGACACACGTTTCCGTGAAGCTATACCTCCAGAATATAGGCTGGCAATCACGCTGAGGTTTTTGGCTAGTGGTGATTCGATCCAGTCTCTTTTCTATCTATTCAAAGTGTCCAAACAGAGTAGGTATATCAGAAATGATACCCATAGTTTTGAAAGCCATAGTTGAAGCTCTACAGGATTACATCAAGGTAAGTGCGAGTGTTTTTCATAATAGTGTGTTTGTTTTCATAATTTTTTTTATTACTCAAAAATGACCCTCAAGAAAAATTCACAAAAAATTAGTAAAATAGGAAGTAGTAGTACTCGTAGAAACATGAATAGTACATAAAAAAGTCCAACGTTAGAGGTCACTACTACTACTTGTTGAATGAGCGTTTCCTTCGCGGTATTATTTAAATCCGTGGTGACAGACATCATACAATATAATAACAAACTTGAAGACGGCACTTTTCCCCACGAAAACTCACGCGAAATGAACGGTTTGACGCAAAGAAATCCAACCCATGCGGTTCGGCGTGCGCTGCCCCTTTCGCTACGTTCAACACCCCCGTTCATCTCGGAAGAGGCATGCGCCTTGGTCTTCATCACGTGCGTGTTTGACTTATAATTTCTCTTTTATTCCCCATTTATATTTTCAATTGTATGAATTAGCCACCTGAGTATTGCTATTATGTCAATTACCAGGTTAGAGCACAATTTAAGTCCCCAAAGTTGGGCATATTAATTTAAGTCCCCAATGTTGGGCAAATTAATTTATATATATTTTATTTTCCTAAGGTATAAGTCTCCATAGTTGAGCCTCCGTTTTGTCCCGATTGTTCAATGAATACTTCTTATGAAGATTCATTGACAATCCATCCCGTTTTAATTTATCTTTTCCCCATCCACATGGCGCCAATGCAGCTATTTATGAATGAATGAGCATCAGTTCTCAGCTATCAACTATTCCACCCAGTTAACATACTTGCTCTTCAATCAAGTATGTCTTTAAGGGAAGGAGTGTAACAGAGTTACCTCCATCGAGGTCCTGTCAGGGCTTCAGAGATAGCGCTGTCGGCGTCCCGTTGATGAAACAACGGGCGTCGTGGCCTGTCCTCGAATGTTTTAGCAGCTGGGTTTGGCGTTGGATGGGCTTTCCAGGTGACTGGAAACCAATCTACTCCGAACATGGCTCATTAAAAGCTATTAGTAGGAGTGGTATCTCTCTGACGGGATGCCTGTTACTCTCCTCTACCTTTTTATGAGGATTTAGGCCCCCATTGCACCTATGGGGGGGGGGGGGGCTAAATTCCTTATAAAGGTGAACTTACAGTTCCTCACATACACTGATAGTGACAAGAAACTGACTCAAAACATTCCTCAAATAGAACGGATACACCAGCGCTACAAGCGGATTCTTCAGAAAACAGCTCAGCATTGTGCTCTCCCAAGCCTCTCGTAAAAATCTACTAGAAATATTTGCTCATGTATAAGCAGCTAATGGCTCACCTGGCCAATCTTCTTCTTGTATCCGTGTGAGCGGGGGAGATGGACTAGGATGTACATTTATTCGAAGATCTAAAGGTCCATTAGAACCATTCTGGCAGTTATAAAAATTCGAAGTTCCTTGCGTTATCGAACCTGAAAATTATAATAAAACATAAAAAGGTTGAAATAATTCATTGGAGGTGAGGCAAACGTTTTCTGAGAGAGATTTCAAATGTAGTGTCGTATGTCTGGAATTTATGATGAAAAATGTTGACATACAGTTGGCTAAATGGTACTCTAAGGGCGGAATTCATAGACAAAGCCTGCGTGTGTGTGTTCACTTGCACTCAACTGAATGGAGGCTCACCCTCCACTCACTAGTTCCAATTCATAGTTGATTGGGGTGGTTCACTCAACAGTTAGGGGCACACTCAGATTACACGAGTTTGACAGTGCACTCAGGGGACACTCAACGCTTTTTCAACTTAAGTTGGCAGCTCTGACAGTATGTTGTAGGGGAAGTTTCCCTGGTTTGAGGGAAAAGGGACGGGAAAATTCCCTCTCACATTCCGCACTGATCAATAACAGTTCTCAAAGGTTACTCTTTTCTTTGTGTTTTTGCTTTTTATGCTATTATCCTTGTTCCTTGGGGAGACAGGACATAGGCCTTATCAGACAAAGACGAAAGTCATTGGTCCTCCCGCCTGGATTGGGCCAGCCAAAGTTGAATTGAATCATTGTTGGTGGTTTGTTGAAGTGCTGATAATATAGGGTTGTGACGGAAAAGAAGTGAGAAAATGAGAAAACAATGATTCACTAGTTAGTTTTGATGAACAGATATGTAGTTGAAAATAAGAAGAGTTATAGCTCAGACTGTTGGACGAAAAGAAGACGTGAGGTTTTGGGAGAGCTTCAAGCAATCATATTTTCTTGGAATCCTCATTGATTGTACATCCTGATGAATGGAAGGTACCACCAACTCATTCCACAAACCAAGATGAATCCGGAAAACCATGCACCTCAAACTCGGTATGTAGAGATCGCATAAAATCAAAGAGCGAACAGCACTTTCAGCTGTGGTGGTTATAAATCCTCTCCATATATTTTAGGCTCCTTCAGGTTTGTAGTTGTCCATGATTCTCTCTTTCCCGAATCCGAATAGTTTGCAAAATATTTCGTTGTTGATTGCATAACATTCGAATGGGATCTGTTGGTCACATCAAACATGTACCTAACGTTTAGGTACAGCCTACCAACTCTTATGTGCCATAGTTTTTGAATGAACTCCGAACAAAATAAATGATGTATGCTCTACTATATTACCAGTACCTATGCCTACGTGAAAATATAATAGAAGTTATCAGTTGATGCACTTAAGTGATCTCCTGCCGTCACTCAGGATGTTACACCATTGAACTGAGGGTGAAACTCACCTCAACGTCATTTTTTGCTTATGAATCCCGTTGAGTGTGCATTTGGGCTGCACACTCAGTGCACACAGGGTCACCCTCAAATCACGTCTATGAATTCCGCCCTAAGTATTAAAAAGGATTCAAGTTGTCAAAAAAAGAACCTATCAATAATATAAAGGTTTACCTTCTGTAGAGTATGTTAGTGTGAGAATGCAGTTATCATATTAACATAACACCTTGTTGAAATTTTATCATTGTCCTCTATACATGAAAATGAAGAAATAAGATAGTTTTCAAAAATATTAGATTCATGACTTTGTCAATTTAAACCTGCTACTCAATGATGTAATGCAGTGAATGGGTGGCGAGACTGGAAATCCTTGTTATAGGTTTGTTCGCAGTGACCATCAAACCGGTAAGAAATGGTTGGAAACGCGTTTGGGGCGTTCGCAGTGTCCATTTGAGGAAATCTATGACTGTATAGCATCCATAGTGGTCCGTTCGCAGTGACCACCAAACCAGTTTGAAACGCGTTGTGGATCGGTTAGACCGGTCAGAGAAATTTCTGCTGACCGATCTGACGGTTTGTCCCCCACCACACCGCTACTCGAAGTAGCCAATCAAATCATTCCACTGTGAGATGTAGGGTAGCAGGAGCTCAGTGAGCTGAGAGATGATAAGCCAGCCGAACGAGATGAGAAAGCTGTCGGACATCTGCATGACGTGCACTGTTCGCCAAGTTCTACCTTTGCATTTACCCTTGTTTTAATTCTACGGTTATTATTTTATTGAAAGTTTCCTACTAGTTGTGTGGTATGGAAAATCTTATTGGTGACAACGACGTAGAATGGGAATCTTCGTCTGAATAGCAACAAAATACAAAATCAAACAGTAAAATGTCATTACTTAATCTCAACTGAAGAGTTATTTGTAAAGCTATTAACATTAAAAATTAAGAACGACGGTCCACTTCGATTTAAATTCTTCCCGCCAGATAAACACCACATTCTCCCACAAAATCATCAGCTGGAGGCAAGAAAAGATTTAGCATGGATTTCTTATTCCTGTTGGAAGGTTTGTTACCAATGAATATTTTTCAACCTGTCTGTTGTCTTGCAGGCCATCTCTTTACGGTTCACGTTCTTTATTCATACATGAAAATGTTTACCTATTCAAATGATGAGGCGAGCCCACCAAGCAGGTTACAGCTGTTGGAGGCTAGGTTAATTCTAGTCAAACCCGTTCGCAGTGCGGATTTGGTTACAAACGGTTTGAAACTAGGTGTTGGTCACGCATGCGCACTAAACCGATTACAAACCTGGTCGCCAACGGTTGGTAACCGTTTCCAACCGGCACTGCAAACAAAGCTTATAGGATTAGACAACTCTTAGAAAAGCCTATCGCCAGTCACCATTAATTTGCTGCACAACGTGATCCCACATTTAAACGCCTCTAAAAAATTGGGGACAGCTTAATATATTATTATTATTGATTCCGAAATATTTTCGGATTTCTTATTTTTCTTAACTTTTGAGACAAATAAATTTCCAAATAATCATAATTGTCCATTTCAGTTAAAGAAATATGTATCATACCTCCACTCGGGCTGGGAGTCGTGTAGATTTCGGGTTGTTGAAGTTGAAGGCTTTGGAAGTGTTGAGTAAGACCCATGGAGTTCTCACAGTACCGGACACCGGAGTAGTGTATAGGAGAACCTGGTGAGATGAGAAAGGATTTGAAGGTATGTGTATAAAATACATTAGTATATAGCAATATTTATATGCCAACGTCAGTGTGCTACAACTTTATCAAAGTAAAAAGTCACAGAATAAATTGTCCTGCTACCGGTTACAATATTGATGTTATTACAGTTGCTTCTATGTATTTCTGAAAAGAGTTTATGATCACATCAGAATTAAGTTTGTACTGATTGTACTCCTATATAGCAATATGTGTAAGCCCACATCAAGGAACTATAACAGCATTCTACATGCATGCAGTATCAATTATCGAAGTAACAATTCACAGAATAAATTATCCAAATCCAGTCACAATATTGATGTTATTGTAGTTGTCTTCTATTTCCGCACCGAGTTCATGAATAGATCATAATTTGGGATGAGCCAAATATCGGCCTAATGGGTATTGACAAGGGTGATATGATTTCAGGAGTTTCGGTGTTCCCAAAAGAAATTGGATCCTTGTCAGTCAAGTTGATCCATCTCGGAACAATAGAGTTTCAGTAGCACAAAACCTACAACGCATCCTCAAACGTGTCTGTATTCCTTGGCCAAAAAAGTGGCGCACCATGGTAATGCTGCGACGTATCTCGATGCATCCCCCAAATCAGTAGGGTTTTGTAGGAGTGCACCCGGGCTGTGAAAAATGGGCAGGAGTGCACCCGAACCTGTTAGGCACGAGTGAACCCAGAATGTACGAGGGTTGTCCAGAAAATAAGTTCCGTTTTGATCTGTAGGGTGGTAGGAGTGGCTTTTGCCAAATTTAGTAACACCGCTCGAAAGAGGAGAGGTGGGGGAATAGAATGAGAGGTGGGTGACCTCAGTCGGTCAGTTACCAACGTCAGGGCAGGTAGTTGAAATGGAGCCCTCCACGTCGCGTCCCGCCAACTCGATCCCCGTTCCCTCTCGAGTTGTTGTGAGCGGAGTGATTCAATTTCTTTATGCACAGGGTTTCAAATCAGTTCAAATTCACGAACAGCTCATTTCTGTTTATGGAGAAGGTGTAATGAGTGAGTCAATGGTGAGGAGATGGGTACGTGAATTTAAGGCGGGAAGACATTCACTTGAGGATGAAAGTGGGAGAGGCAGACCCTCAGTTGTGACGGACAAAATTGTCGCAGAAATCGACAATGCAGTTTGCAAAGATCGTCGTTCAACCCTGGATGAACTCCACCTGAGTTTCCCAGACATCTCACGATCCCTCATCCATGAGATCGTCAGTGGGTCCCTAGAGACGATCAGTGGGACCCTCGGCCTCACGTTGCTCATTCCACAGCGCAACTTTTGGATGAGGTTGGTTGGGATGTTCTGACCCATCCACTTTACAGTCCCGACTTGGCCCCTTCAGACTATCACCTGTTTACCCAAATGAAGGCGGAATTGGCGGGAGAATGTTTCACAAGTGACGAGGAAGTGAAAGAATCTGTCAAGAAGTAGACCAAGGAGGTAGCGGCAAGCTTTTATGAGGAAGGAATTTCAAAGCTCATTTCGCGATATACCAAATGTATTGACGTCGCCGGGGATTACGTGGAAAAATAGTACATATGTTCAACTACGATACCTGTAAGTTTCAAATTTTTTCAATAAAAACTTGATTTAAAAAAAAAAAACGGATTTTCTGGACGACCCTCGTATTTGATACCACGGACGGAGCTCGACCTCCCGTCAATACCACAAAGGGCGAATCTCCCCTTAGTTGCGAAACTCGAACGGGTCGAGCTACAAGGCCGATTAATCAAACCACTTCAACTGTCGGTTATTTTCCTGAGCGTTACACATAATCACTATTGGATATTTAAACCAGAAAACCAAGGATTGGACATTTTCCAATCTAAGGCTATGTTTATAACGGATGCGTATACTGACAAACTTCTGTTCGAACGAATTCGTAGCAATGAATCATCAGAATAAGGCCGTCTACACACGAAGCCACCAGTTAGTAACTGGTTAGTGACGCGAATTACTAACCAGTTTACTTTGAGTCACTTCCTATGTAATTCAATGGGGAACCGCACACGGCGCAACTGGTTAGTAACTGGTTAGAAACCAGTTACTAACTAGTTCCCTGTTGACTCGCATGTCCAGTCACCTGTGATTCCAGTTACTAACTCGAGCCATGGGTGACCAACAAATCAACCTGTTGTTAGTGGGAGAAGTCGAAAAACATCCGATTTTATACAATTTCAACCTTCCTGGATATTCAAGGAAACAAGAAACGGAGAGTGCGTGGGCAGAAGTCGGTAACGTCGTAAAATTGACAGGTATGTTCAAGTACAAAAGTAGATTAGCATTGTTCAAGGTTAAGGTGAATTTTAACTCAAATATCCAAAGCTGCACTCCTGTTTTCTAATTATTGAAATCGTTTTTCTTCAATTATCCGTTCAATAGCAGTTTTGATGGTGAATAATCCGACGTTTCTCCTACGATGTCCATGATCCTACTGAACATCAGAAATTTCGGTTAGTGATGAGTAGCCTCGTGTGTGGAGCCAAGTCACCAATCAGTCTGTAACTGGTTAGGAACTCGAGTTACCAACTGGTTGCGTTACTAACTAGTATCTTCGTGTGTAGAGGGCCTAAGTCTGGATGGGTGGATACACAGGCAGCAGATTTCGAATGGACACCAGTGGGTGGAAAAAAACCCCACGTATAGTTGGTCCGAAAAGAGAATTCCTAATTACCAACGCATTCTGGTGCATCCTTCCTGATGCGATTTGCCTGTTGATCGTGTTTAAGGGTGCTCTTTCAGAAATGGATGAGCACCCTCGGGAGGCCGCCATGGTGGGTCGGGTCCGGGCTCGGCCGGGACGCCTCGGCCGGGCCGCCGTTTTGGGAGGATGGATGCCTGTGGCCAGCATCTTTGCTTCGTGGTCTCAATTTCATTTTTAGCTTAGTTTTATGAAATGATTACAACAATTTTTTTTAATTCTACTGTTAAGTGCTAACAATTGTCAAACAATTTATTGTGACGACAAATAAATGAAATAAATAAATAAATTCGTCGAAAACAGACTGGAGCTGAAAATGCCCCCTCTACTGCCCCACCTTCTCCAATCATCTTAAAAAGCCCGCTCACGCGACAGATTTCCAAAATCAGCTGTTCTTCTCATGCTCTTGAATAAATATTATTCTATTGCGATTTTTCTACTAAATCCGCGAAATCGGTCAGGTGAATGGGAAAGGCGAGGCAGTGGTAAATGCGGGAGTAGTGGACGGGGCATTCCCAGTCACTGTCTATGTTCGACGGACGTGGTGGTAGTTAGGCATTATCTTTGCGGACCAACTCTATCTTGTTGTTCTTTATACATACATACATAAATATATGTATTTTTTTGTAGTCCCGAGTTTCTTGTTATCAATGAAATCATGTTATTTATAAAGCAGTAAGTAATCAGAACAACATAAAACTAATAAAAACATTAAAGAAAAACGTACTTACATACTGCCACTTTTGGGTTCTTACAGAACCTTCTACCATTCTATTTTTCATGTCCCACAACAACATATTGCACCATGACACACCCACGACCCATTGCACACAACACTAATTCATGGCAAGACTAGCATTCATGGCAAAGGAAGAAAAACACTTAGAAATGCAGAACAAAAAAGCCACAGTTCCTTTGAGCCTGACGGCTAAAATTAAAAAACATGAATATGCTTTAGCCGTACACGACTCACTCCTCGTCGATTCTCTGAACCCGACCCCCCATCGGCCTCTGAACTCTGTTTATCATTCAAAACAAAAAAATGTTTTAGCTCCTCGCTCTCACTTTATTATAGAAATGATCACGACCATTGAGCTCTTGTGAGATGATGATCTCCTAATAGAAACTCGCGAGTAAACATTCACTTTATTATAGAAATGATCACGACGATTGAGCTCTTGTGAGATGATGATCTCCTAATAGAAACTCGCGAGTAAACATTCACTTTATTAAAGAAAGAGGCTAAAGAGGCTACATACGAAATTACAGCTTCCTATTGTGTAAAGTATAGAAATTACCTATTAAAATAATTTAACCACCGCTTCACAAATCTAACCGTTCTCGCAATATTCGGATCACCTGCTATGAATCACATAATCGAAACACCAGCTCAATGAAATCATCAGAAATTAACAAGCGGTTGCAATCATGTTCACAATATCAATAATTGAGAATGATCACCTGTGTGTAAACAATTATTCATATAACCATGGTCATAACTCAGCTTGTTGGCCACGCACTTCGCAGTAGTTAATATAGTATGGTTGGATAAATCGAGAGCTTTCGAACGAATGGTCAACGAATTTTGTGGGATGAAAAACGACGAAGTATCATATCCCTAGCTACAACTCGGTTGTAAGCGGAAATCATCACAATTATTGGCGCTACTTTCGTTGCACTCTCGTGGGACATTTTTCGGTAGTTAGGTCACGGCTAAAGCATATTCATGCTAAAACGGAGATCCCAGACAGTAGGAAACTATCACTGGCATCATAGTTTAAATTCGCTGGAGTGACGTCAGTTGGAACAAATTCAATTTGGACAAAAAAAAAGTTTACGCAAGTTTCTGAAGTTTACGCAAATGTTCAGACGAATGGGTCGATGCTAATGTAACCACTCTCATTCAAATGCGTACCTGATTTGTAGGTCAGAATACGCATCCTTAATAACCTTAGCCTTATTTGTGAGCTTCAGGAGAGGCTCCATAAGGTAACCTGGTCCGCTGACTTTTCATGCAACGCTGGATGGCCAACAAGCGGTAAGCAAATACAAACACTTTCTTCAACCAATAAAGGAGTATTTGGACAATACCTGATGGCGTGAGTGGTGATACCGGACCCGAAAGGATTTGAGGGGGTGACGGGGATGGGCTCACTCTCATCTGCTGCAAATCTTTGGTATGGCGGAATTGCAACTCAAGCGCATCTACTCCTCCACCACTGTTGTTTTTCTATAAAATATTAACAAATATTATCAAGGCCGTTACATACAATGGAAATCATATGTTATATATATAATATGTGATTATATATCAGCCGAATATATAGTAAGTATGAATATAATTACTAAACTCTACTGCTCCCCATGGAAATGCCTCCAACAGGTGCGAGTGTGAGTTTGAATAAGAGTATAGGTGCATGCAGATTCTGGACCAAGCTAATTCCCTTTCATCTTCGATGAAATATCACGGTGGAGACGATTGCCGGCCAGCCTCCAGCACCCATTAGCTATTGCTAGCTTTTTTAAGGTTGTTGTGGAATATATGGAAACTAAGCATCGTGACCAAGCATGGGCAATTGAAGAGAAAAGCCCTTACACCCATAACCGATCCCCATTTTTTCTTCGTTGTGTTGATTTCCCTGCCAGCTGTTGGATGCACTGTGATGGCAAGCAATAAGACAAGCCACTGAGTCCTACATTATGATAAGGCACAAAGCCAGCAAGTATGTATTCTGTCATTTGCCATTTGAGATGGAAGGTTTGTTTGGCTAAGGATCTCGAATCGATTTCAGGAGAAACCACATTCTGAAAAGGGATGGGGTGTGTGATGCATAGGAGTAGTTCCACCTTCTCGATACTTGAAAACGCTGCAGCTGGGGATATTCCTGAGGTAATTCAACATTCAGGATATCCTCTCGGTGCAGCAGGTTAATCGTCTCTTCCCCTCCCATCTGTTCTGGTTTTTCAGGAAACAGGTTCTCAGGGTCGTTAGAATAGACGACCTAATAATTTCATCCGACAACTTCGACACATCAAAAACGATGGAATTATTCATAGTTGCAGTAGGTTTAAGGTATAAAATGGTATAAAAACGTAAATTAAGAAGATAAAGGGGGGAAATAAAGTAAGCCTCAGCTGTGCATGCATCGAACTGCTACTAGTTCTGAAAGAACATCAGAACTGATTAAACTAATTCAGATGATCACTTGAACAATGGACTATACTGGTACTCAATGAGTTCTGTGCCTAAAGCGGCCCATTCACGATCCTGCTGCAGGAAGTGAGGGGAACCTAAAACTTCCCTCTCTTCTTGCACGGGAGGCGTGCAGGACGTGAGTGGAGGCCTTCCTGCTGCAGGTGTCCTGCAGAGCTCGTCGGATGGGTTTTCCATCAAACCATCCTGCGGTCCAGGGTCCCCACCCTATCAACCAGCTAGGTCCGAGCGTGTGTGGAGCTGCCGGATGACCTTCCGTGTTCTAATCACCCACCAACACAGGAAAATAGATTACCTCAGAATACTGTATACTGGCGGGAAACCTTCGGTTTGAGCTGGGAATGACGGATCGTGTATGGAGAACGCACTCTGAGGCAGGAGAGCGAAGAGGGGAACTTCGTCGCACTCCCCACCCCCTGCAGCAGGATCGTGAATGGTCCGCTTAAACAAACCCCTGATAGGGAGCGTGGTCAATTTTGAACCATGCGCGACTCTTAGCTGAAGAAACCTAGAAAAAAAACGCAATTTCGAACAAGTGGCAGATTACCTGGAGTTGTTGGTGTTCAAGCTGTAGCGCTCTAAGCGGAGGTTGGTCACCCGAGTAGTGGTTGGAGCCTTCACTGGCCCTCCGGACTGGTGAATACCTTTCACCAGGGAAATACAGAGTGTCCTTCAACGTGTCTCTACCTCCTTCAATAAAACAAACTTTGCGTTCATTGGAGCAACAATCATCGTACAACATAATAATGGCGGGAGAATATGAAATGTACGAGATTATTACAGTCAGCAAAGAGTTTGGAATTGTCTTGAGAGATCAGGTTGCATTCGAGGAGGATCCAAAGGTAATGCAGTACTGGCAAAGAGAGAGTTAAGGGTAGGATTAAAAAAATTTCAGTCACTCCAGGTGGACTGGCATGATTTTGGGTAACAATTTTTCTAGTTGAGGGACCAATTATTTGTAAGTTGCGCTATTTTAGGCGAAATTAACTATAAAATTTTGCTACCTATAAAACAGGAGATAAAGTATTCAGATGCAACAATAAGACTCAGCTCTCCCTTAAGCGGAAACGGCCCAGAAACCTTTACAGTTTTTGTGTTTTCGCAATATTTAGATCCTATCTAATCGATTTGGTTCAAAAATGGAATGAAGTTAAGATGTGAAAAAAATATGAAAAATCAGCAGGAAGTACTGAATATCCCTAAAGGGGCAAAAGTGAATCCCAACATTAATAAAACAGTGAAAAAATATTAGATAAAAATGTGAAAGTATGTTACAATTAATGGAAAGTAGGAACTTGAGACTTGTTTAGAAATATTGAAAATTAAAAAAAAAAGAAACCTTAAAAATTCAGGCTGGGTTACCTCGACCACTGAGTTAAATGTAAAATGTTTCGGGTTTCTCGAGGGTTGGTCAATGAAAAGTCTATATTCTAGGCCGACGTTTCGAAATATATATATATTCCATCTTCAGGATTTGGAAATACTGTATTTGTATGCTTAATTCATATCCTCGTCATAGAGCTTTAGAAGGTAGCTATCTACTTAAACAACATCTTTGGGTATACTGGGAAAAAACTTTAAGGTGTACTGAGAAAACATTATTTAAGTTATATTGAACAATACGATTTTCGTCCACGTTGCTGTTACATACCTCTTATAACTTCAATTTTAGTCTCTGTTCAATATAACTTAAATAATATTTTCTCAGTATACCTTAAAGTTTTTTCTCAGTTTTCTCAGTATACCCAAAGATGTTGTTTAAGTAGATAGCTACCTACTAAATCTCTATGACGAGGATATGAAATAAGCGTACAAATACAGTTTTCCAAGTCCTGAAGATGAAATATGAATATTTCGAAACGTCGGCCTAGAATATAGACTTTACATTGACCAACCCTCGACAAACCCGAAACATTTTACTTAAAAATTCATGTTTTAGTTCTCTTCTAGGGTTGTACAAATAAAGGAGTAATCATATAATACTAAGAATGCACAAAAAACGACAAAACAAGGTATATAATTTAAAGAAAAGTAGTTGAGAGTTAAATATTGGCACCTTCACAAGCTCTGTCGGATAAAAATGAAACTACGACTGAGATTCCATTAAAATTCACGATTTTTCAATTTGGCAATGTTGGGTTTTAGCGAAGCTTCCAGAAAAAATACCAAAGAAAAGAAAACTTTAGGAGTGAACCAAATTTATTACACAACGGCAGGATATGCCGTTACATAACAGCAACTTCGTTGCATGTACCGTACAAATATATATTACTCGCCGCTCCGGCTCGCTTCGCTCTCCTCTGCGTACAACCGGGGGCAAGCCAGACCCCCCATTAAGTTGCTCGCTTCGCTCGCAAGGTATGGCTGTGTACATGCGATGGTCTTTTACCCCCATTCAGGTTTATTAAATTTGGTTAAATTGCTTGCTTTGCTCACAAACAGTAGATCCTTAAGGGTAGGTTTAACGTGTGTATGGGATGTTGCTCGCTTCACTCGCTCGGTATGGTTGTATATGTGTAGGAAAACACTCGTTGAAATCTGATGTATGTAGGGAATGTTTCTCGCTTCGCTCGCAAGGTATTGCTGAATATGTGTAGGAACAACCCCGTCTTTATTATGTTGAAATGTCTTTCGAACGGAAAAGTTCCATCCTTCAAGAAAGGGGCCGAGAAGGTTCGAACCACTCGCCTGCGTCGTCCACGGCACAATTAACTTCTCATTTTAATGGCTTCGCCTCCCCTCTTCTCGCATTTTGACCGACTTCCCGTCACTTTTTCCGATATCCGATTTCGGATTCAAATTCGGCGGAATCAAACCTGTACTTCGACCGCAAACACCGTCCCGAAAAACGTACCTTTATAGGGTATATTTTAATGAGAAAAAACCAAGTTTTTCGTCGGAATTTTTGAGAAAATGGGTCCGTACTCTTTAGTTATTTTGACGCATTTCTCGATACTTTTTTCGCGATCTGATCACGCCGTCGTCTTTCTAGTAGAAAAACCTACAAAACCGGTATTTTTTCAGAATTTTCGACGGCCGTTTAGAGGGGTCCCGGAAGCGGGGAAGTCGAAAAAGTGAGCATAAAATCGGCCTCCCACCCCCCTCCCGCCCTACAGCCCATGGTTCGGGTGGGATTAGAAAATTTTAAATTTGCTTATACACCCTTTCGGAAAATCCCAAGAAGATCCCCCCACTCGTAGACTCCCGCCTCTCAGCCGTTTGGCCCTGCATCGCATGGACAGACAAACAAACAAACAGACGGAGTTTCATTCTTATAAATAACTAGCCGCTCCGGCTCGCTACGCTCGCCTCCACGTCCAGCCGGGGGGCAAGCCCCCCGGACACCCATTAAATTGCTCGCTTTGCTCGCAAAGTGTGGCGTGTAGGAAATGTTGCTTGCTTCGCTCGTAAAGTATGGCATGTAGGGAATGTTGCTCGCTTCGCTCGCAAACGGTAGATCTCTAAGGGTAGGTTTAACTTCTGTAGGGGAGGAGTTGTACTGCCCACCCAACTTGGCAGACGTTTTTATTCTGTTGAAATCTGCGTAGAAGTGCAAATGGGAAACCCCCTGAGTCATCGAGTCCCTTCTGGTAAGCAACGTTGTGAAACGGCGGCGGGCTCGATTAATTTCTCATTTTTAATCGCTTCGCCTCGCTTCCCCTCGCAGTTTGACCGACTTCCCGTCACTTTTTTCGATATCCGATTTCGGATTCAGATTCGGCGGGATCAAACCTTTATTTCACCCGCGAAAACCGTTCCGAAAAACGTACCTTTATGGGGTATATTTTAATCGGAAAAAACCAAGTTTTTCGTCGGACTTTTCGAGAAAACGGGTCCGTACTCTCGCATTTTTTTGACGCATTTCCCGATACTTTTTTCGCGATCCGATCGCGCCGTCGTCTTTCTCGTTCAAAAACCTACGAAACCAGTATTTTTCCGGAATTTTCAACGGCCGTTTAGAGGGGTAGGGGAAGCGGGGAAGTCCAAAAAGCGCATATTACAACTTACTTCGACCCCCCTCCCGCCCTACGGCCCATGGTTCGAGTGGGATTAGAAAATTTTAAATTCGCTTATACACCCTATTGGAAAATCCCAAGAAGATCCCCCCACTCGTAGACTCCCCCCACTCAGCCGTTTGGCCGTGCATAGACACGACAGACAGACAGACAGACAAACAGACGGAGTTTCATTCTTATAAAATAGTATAGATAGATATATTAATATTCACATTATAAAAACAACCACATTAAAAAAACCTGTAACCAGGCGAACCCATAAGCGATAAGTAGAGTGAATAACCACTGTTTTGTATTATGGCCCCAAAAAAACAAATTCCACACATAGCAAAACCCAAATAACGACTTCGTCGAACCCTGGACAAAGTAAACAATCCGCACTTGATACTAAATGTGGGATATTGTGAAGTAATTATTTGCATAACCTGTAATATGGGTAAAAAGTTGTGTGAACCCAAAAGCATGCAAACTACTCGTACCAAAATAAAAGATATACATACAAGCGTCAAAAAAACAAAATTTATATTGTATATTATACAATGCAGAAACTTTGGAGAAGGAAAGTGTATACAACCTTGGTATTTTCGAAGACATCCTATGGGCAAGCTGTGGTAACATGTTGGTCTTAATTTAAAATACGAACTAGTTATTTTTAGAGCTGAGCAAATATTGATTGTAGCTTTATTTGTATTATGAGTTTAGTCATAACACTCAAGAGGTCTCAAGACTGAAATTGAACAGGTGTTTTATACCTAAACGATCACTTCCATATTCAAAATGTGTTACTATCTAAGGCAGTGTCCTACTTGGATCCGCCGCGAGCGTCAAGCCGCGCGTTAAAGACGAGCGTCAGTGCGTTGCCGCGTCATGCCGCGCAGCGGAAAAAAAAGGTATCCTACGTGGAAACGCAAAAACACTTCGTAGTTTAGCAAGTTAACCTGTTCTGTTCTAATCACTTGTGTTTTCAAGTTCATTTTTTCAATTTGATTTTGCATTCATGCCGTCGATCAACAAGTTTGAGCTGCTGACCAGCTCAACGGCTCTTTCCTATTATTCAGCTGTAAATATTAGAAAAAAAGGAGACCGGCCGAGGAAATACATGAAAGCCAGAGCGAGTTCGGTGAATTTCATCGCTTATACTCCAATAATCTTAGAAGAGTTTCTGAAGATTTTGTGTGATAATCTTAGATAATGAGGTTTTATCATACATATAAAAAAAGTCCAGTCATGCAGCATGACCCCATGAGCGAATTTTTGAAGAAATCTTCGACATTTCAGTCGCTATTGATCGTGTAGAGAAATTTTAGTTTATGATTTTGATAGACAAACATGGAATCAAATTATTAAACAAGCACCTACTACCTACGTTTTAAACAGCATGGTTCTAGGATTGGTTATACAGGGATACTTCCATAAGAGTAGTTCAATCTAAATTTGGACAATATTTCATGCAAATATTAACGATTTTTACAACTAGCGAACGGCATTATTTCGATTTTTGACTGATTTTTCAATTTTGAAATTTTTGAAAACTTGATACATATTCTTAAAGAACATTTTACACTGATTCCGAATATACCACATGTTAGTATGCTGAAAAAATTATTTCGCACAAAAAATCGCAAAAAACAGGCTATTTTGAAATTTTTGACTACATTTTTGAAAATTTCAACCCGAAGATGTAATCCAATCATGCTGGCCAACGAACTTGAACTTTCGTTTTGTGTCCTTAACATTTTAAAATTTGTTTGAAGTTTCTAGCACAATTCTACGGACAGTTATCGTCTGGAATGACACATACATATATACATACATAAAAAAATGCGTTAAACTTCAGAATATGATTCAGAATAGCCTGAAACGGATTTCTGCATAAATTTTTTTCAAAAATTCACATTCTACAAATTTTGAGGCGAGAGCAATAGCTTAATTTTCTTCAAAAATTCGCTAAAAGACCTTTCAATTACCACTAATTTCAGTGATTAATTTAGATCAGTGATAATTTAAAGGTCTTTTTTGTATGCTAAAACCTACTTATAATCCAAATTGTGGGAAAGTGAATAACACTTTAAATCATATGCAAGAATGACAGTAAAAACCTTCGATTACATCGTGAACAAAATTAAGCAAGAATTTTACCATTTATATTCAACAAGAATTTTATTTCGTTAAGTACAATGATTTTAAAAAAGGATAACAACAAATATTTGGTAGAATCCAAAAGTTTATTTGTATGGCAGAATAATAGGAACTAATTACAAGAAAGATTTCCAGAAAAATTGTAATAGGTAAATATACTCTGAATAATTAATAAAATTTACTCATATGAGCATGACTCAAACCTTTTTACGATTGTCTTGGAATACTAGACAATATATTGTAATTTTCTTCGAAACTGGGCATCTCCCGATAAAGGTGTATAATAAATGTAACAAATGTAGAAGGCCGTTTCTATATCAGCTAACTCCATTATCACAGAAGGAAACGTGCGGAAAAAGTACGAAAACAAGTTCAAAATGTCGAAAGAGGTTAGAAAAACATCATATAATCGCGTTTGACGCGCGGCGAACGCGATAAAAATCAAACTTGTTTGAAAATCAAACCGAAGCGTTCAACGCCGTCGCTTCGCCGCGCGGGCAGGGTCACATGACAAATTTCGCAAATTTCATTGGTCCGCCATTTAATCGCGTAAATGCCTGAACGCATTGACGCGTGCGGCAAATCCACGTAGGACACTGCGTAAGCACCACTGTACGGCCTTGTTCACATTTTCTTATTGAGAAATTAGTAAACTGACAGAGTTTGGGTTTTTAATGATCTGATTTTAACGAAGCAGAGAATCTTGGATCAGTTATTGCAGAAATAAAATTCCGACAATTAGTAGAAGAAAAGAAAATATCGTTTGATTCCGTAAGCAGATGTTGAAAGGTAAAACTTAGCAGCAGGTGTAGTATGAGATGTAAAACTCATTTAATAGCCTACTCATTCTACAAAACACCATTTAACTCGCCAGTATTATAGAAAACAGTTTTAGTGAGAGCCATGCTTCGGGGATTTGCTCAGGGATGCCAACTGTTGATATTGGAATTGTCCGGAACGGTAGGTAACGTGAAAAAGACACTCCACGGACATTTTATACAAGCGTATTGTTTCTATTTCAACAATCATATGTTTTGCGATGATTCTTGTTGTCATTAAAAAATAAAATCACTTCTGTAATTGTGTTAACTCAAGAAAACTTGTGTGCTTATATTGGTGAACGTCTGTTTGAAACAGAATTAAAAATTCAAGACGAGCTCATCTCTACAGGCGTCACACAGGACGTATTCCTTGCAGAATGTGCAACTGAGGAGAAATACCGCCGGAAGATTTATACGTGTCGCAGTCGATACGAACACCGCACTACACCCAAATTAGCAGCAGACAATGGTGGCGGAGGTGATATAAGCGAGGCTAAGAGTGTTTTGACTCGGCATCTGAAGCTACCAAAGCTGAAATGGAGGGAGTTTGACGGAGATATCAAGAAGTGGTTAGGTTTTTGGGGACAGTTTAAAAAGCTACATGAAGATGAGTCAATGCCAAAAGAAGACAAATTCCACTACCTCCTTCAAGCCACAACGCCTGACTCAAAAGCACGGATCCTTGTTGAAAGCTTTCGGGTATGAAACGGGTATGACAAGGCTATTGTACTCCTGAAAGAACGGTTTGCTAGAGATGACTGGCTTGTGGAGGTTTACTATTGTGAGCTGCTATCAGTAGTCATCACAGCTTTCTCCACCGCCGCTCTCACAGCTCTATGATCGGATAGTGGCACAGCTACACGCCCTAGAAGCCCTTGAGGTGAAAACCGACCAATATGCTCCTCTCCTCTAACCTCTCATAGAGTCCGCACTGCCATATGATGTTTTGAAGGCGTGGGAACGAAAACGGACCCAGAGAAGACGGATCGTCGCGTTATTCTAGACGAGCTGATGACCTTCATGAAGGCTGAAGTGAGCAGAGAAGAGAGAATAAGCAGATCAAGGCAGAGAATTCGAAGCAGGAAGATCTCCCTACAGCAGCAACCTTGGTTGCAGGAACATCCAGTGAGATAACATCCAAACAAGATGACAATCAACCTTCTACTGCTCCGGCTGATTCTCAACTTGATTCTCAACTAGTGGGTGATGAAAATAGCAAAAGGATCAACTGGCCCCTTGGGAGGGTCGTCGAGGTCATTTCTGGAATCGACAACATTGCCATAGTCGCAAAGCTCAAGACTGCCAAGGGTGAAGTCGTATGCCCATTCCAACGACTCTACGACCTGGAGGTTCACAGACAAAGCATTACCAAATCTCCACGGATACCACAGGATTCTGAGGGGATCCATTCAGAACAGGCACCAAACACAGGTGCAGAACCTGTGACTCCACGAAAGAGTGCAAGAACCGAGAAAGAGCCAGACCGGCTGACGTTTTGAAAGCCTCCTCTGATCTGCATTCCGCCTACCATCTCATTCATCCTTTGGGTTATAGAGGATGTCCGGAACGGTAGGTAACGTGAAAAAGACACTCCACGGACATTTTATACAAGCATACTGTTTCTATTTCAACAATCATATGTTTTGCGATGATTCTTGTTGTCATTAAAAAATAAAATCACTTCTGTAATTGTGTTAACTCAAGAAAACTTGTGTGCTTATTTCACTAGAACAATTCTGATACAATAACAGTGTTTAAGTACTTTAATTGAGAGTTAACAGGAATGAATAAGCAGCCAAAAGTCCTTGGGGGGTCGATTTTGCGTTCCAACGGGAGTAAAAGGTGAGGTGAAACCTTCGAAAATCTTGTTGAAACAAACCTGTTTCTACGCACCAGGAGGAATTATTCATTTGCTTATCTTAATGTCAACAAACACCAACCCATTCGGTACAAGTAGGGAAATTCTGAATTTCCACTAAACATAGAAGAGATAGACGTAAAACATATCTTAAATATTGAAATAGTGATCTCTTCCTTCACTCAGTACTAAAATTGTACAATGGTATAAGTAGTAGAACTGATGAAAAATCATATTTGACTCAACAGATCTTCTACCGCTGTTCTACTAAATATAAAGCTGGATACAGGGTGATTCCCTCGCAGATGCAACAAAAATTTGGGGTGAAACTACATCAAAAATGGAGTAAAATGCCGCCAACCACATATTTTCATCTCAATCCGTACTCGAGATATGATTTTTTAAAGGTTTTTTTTCAGGAATACCTTGTTTTTTCATTTTAAACTCGGATTTCTCCACTTTGCCTCATTTAATTTTAACTTTCAACCTCATTTTCGGTATCAGCATTAAATTTCCTATGAGAATAGTGTACTTGGGTTCTTAAAAAGTACCATCCGAAGACCCTCACATCAGCTCAAACATTGACGATTTTGAAAAAATAATATAAATTTCTGAAAATCTTTAAAACTTTACTACTCTTTTAAAAAGAATCCTGGGAACTGGCAAATCTCATGAAAACTGCTTCATCTAAATATGCTTTCCAACGGTATTATCAATTTTACTTTTATTTTGTTATTTACGGGAGAAAATAATGTTTTGATGTTAAAAAATGTGGGTATTTCAATGAAATTGTTGGTTTTCTCGAAAGATGACCCTCCATGAACCAACGAGTATGGGGTCGGTTTCTACGTATTTTTTCTCGCTGGATCAAATGGAAACTCTTGCAGATCTCTCAACTACGTTATAATCGAGTTTTACTAGTTTAATTAACTAAACAAACAAACTAAACATTTGCGATTTTAAGTGTAAAACTTGGTTATAACGGAGTTGGAGAGATCTACGAATGTTAGGTACCATTCGATACAGCGTGAAAAAATACATAGAAACCGACCCCATACTCGTAGGTTCATGAAGGGTCATCTTTCGAGAAAACCAACAATTTCATTGAAAAACCCACATTTTTTAACATTAAAACATAATTTTCTCCACTAAATAACAAAATAAAAGTAAACTTGATTATACCGTTGGAAAGAGTATTAGACAAAGCAGTTTTCATGAGATTTGCCAGTTTCCAGGATTCGTTTTGGAAGCGTAGTAGAGTTTTAAAGATTTTCAGAAATATTCTTTTTTCAAAATCGTCAATGTTTGAGCTGATGTGAGGGCCTTTGGATGGTACTTTTTAAGAACCCAAGTACACTATTCTTATAGTAAATTTAATGCTGATTCCAAAAATGTGGTCAAAAGTTAAAATTGAATGAAGTAAAGTGGAGAAATTTGAGTTTAAAAGGAAAAAAACACGGTTTTCCTGAAAAAACCTTTAAAAAATCATATCTCGAGAACGGATTGAGATAAAAATATGCAGTTGGCGGCATTTTACTCCATTTTTGATGTAGTTTCACCCAAATTTTTTTTTGCATCTGCGAGGGAATCACCCTGTAGATCTCTCCAGAGTCAAATATTCGTCATTCTGGGCTATAGTGTGAGGGTAACTCCTGAACTCTAGGGTCTGGTATCTAGAAAACAGAGCTAACACAAGGGGTAGCGAAGCTGCTAGAAATAAACGACTCAGGAGTTATCTACAAAACGTAACTGAATAATGAGTTAGGTTAGAACAGCAGCCCCTGAGGTTAGAGCAACTGATATTATGACTGTTATTGATATACCAGGATGTCTCCACTCCAGTGGCTGTTGTTTGGACTCAGGGGTGAAATGGTAAACCCATGTCTCATCACCCGTTACTATGGAGTCTAAAAAAACCTCTCCTTGTTCGGCATAACGAGACAAAAATTCTCGAGAAGTCTCAATGCGTTGGCGCTTATGGTCCTCGGTCAACATTTTAGGCACCCACCGAGCACAACATTTGCGATAGCCCATATCATTAAAAAGCCTTTGAATGGTGCTTTTTGAATACTCAAACCTTTGTTCGAGATCTCTTACAATTTGTTCTTTCAACTCGCCTGAAATCGAAGGTCTCCCACTTCTTTGTTCATCATGAACTTCCATCCAACCTCCTGAAAATTCTCAACACCATTTTCCAACATTTTTTAAAGACATGCAACCCGTACCATATGTTTGACAAAGTTTTTGATTAATGGATATTGGTGTTTCACCCGTTGAATGCAAAAAACTAATAACGGCGCGAAGTTCGCATTGAGCATACACGGGAATAGAGGTGGCGGCGGCCAACATAGAAACATCCATCTCAAACGCGTGTCAGACACAAACTAAACATCGGATCTAGTTGAGCCGCCTCTCGTTGGAAAGGGTACGACCGACACCATACAACAGTGTTACCAACTTTTGAAAAATTAATTTATTTCTGGCTCTAGGAGCATGGAGACCTTACTTTTGGGACATGCCTCGTACAACAACTCAACTGAACGTCTAAGATGGTAAACTGCGAAAACTCCCAACTGAGGGAACCCAAGTTACGGTAGGCACCCCAGTGGGGAAGAAGTTGATCTTGATCGTGGGCACCCATGTTACCCTGAGAACCCTGGTATCGCTATTGCACACCTAAATTTCCCTTCCCACTTTAACAGACTTAGGACTGTCTCCTGTAGCTGGAAGGAGGTTAGGTTAAAACTTTGGTGTTTTAGCCTTCCTGGGTCGGACGTTGTTAAGTCAATAAAATGAAGGGGTTTTCTATGACTCTGGCTTAATTATGGAGATTTTGAGTAGTGTAGTCACGTTGGTGTGACTTTTGAATCGTTTCATTCAACAATACAACAATTCCCTATTTGTACAGTACAACTCAGTAGTTAGCTTCGGGTTTGCTTGCGCTAGAAAAACCTCTATTTGTACAACGACTCAGCTGAACTACTCAGATGGAAAATTGCAAAAACTCTATAAGGAATTTAGGTGCCCCCCCCCCCCCCCCGAGGTGCAATGGGGGCCTAAATCCTCATAAAAAGGTAGAGGAGAGTAACAGGCATCCCATCAGAGAGATACCACCCCTACTAACAGCTTTTAATGAGCCATGTTCGGGGAAGGTTAGTTTTCCAGTCACGCCAAACCCAGCTTCGAAAATGATCGAGAACAGCCCGCAGTGCCCATTGATTCATCAACGGGACGCCGACAGCGCTATCTCTGGTGCTCTGACGGGCGCTTGATGGACCTCTCAGGAGGTAACTCTGTTACAACTCCCAACAGAGTGCACCCAAGTTACGGTGGGCCTTGTGGGGAAGAAGTTGACCTTGACCGTGGGCACCCAAGTTACACAAGGAACCCTGGTATTGCTATCGCACACCTAAATTTCCCTTCCCACTTCAACAGACTTAGGACTGTCTCCTGTTGCTAGAAGTAGGTTAGGTTAAAAATTTGGTGTTTTAGCCTTCCTGGGTCGGAAGTTATTAAGTTAATAAAATGAAGGGGTTTTCCGAAGGAGGAAGTCTTCAATAAAATTAGAAAATAAAAAAATTAGGTAATCTATGACTCTGGCTTAATTATGGAGATTTGGAGTAGTGCAGTCACGTTAGTGTGACTTTTGAATCGTTTCATTCAACTGTACAACAATTCCCTATTCGTACAGTACAACTCAGAAGTTAGCTTCGGGTTTGCTTGCACTAGAAAAACCTCTATTTGTACAACGACTCAGCTGAACTACTCAGATGGAAAATTGCAAAAACTCCCAACAGAGTGCACCCAAGTTACGGTGGGCCTTGTGGGGAAGAAGTTGATCTTGACCGTGGGCACCCAAGTTACCCAGGGAACCCCGGTTATCGCACACCTAAATTTCCCTTCCCACTTTAACAGACTTAGGACTGTCTCCTGTTGCCAGAAGGAGGTTAGGTTAAAAATTTGGTGTTTTAGCCTTCCTGGGTCGGTAGTTGTTAAGTCAATAAAATGAAGGGGTTTTCCGAAGGAGGAAGTCGTCAGGTCAATAAAATTAGAAAATGAAAAAAATTAGGTAATCTATTACTCTCTGGCTTAATTATGCAGATTTGGAGTAGTGCAGTCACGTTAGTGTGACTTTTGAATCGTTTCATTCAACGATACAACAATTCCCTATTTGTACAGTACAAATCAGAAGTTAGCTTCGGGTTTGCTTGCGCTAGAAAAACCTCTATTTGTACAACGACTCAGCTGAACTAATCAGATGGAAAATTGCAAAAACTCCCAACAGAGTGCACCCAAGTTACGGTGGGCCTTGTGGGGAAGAAGTTGATCTTGACCGTGGGCACCCAAGTTACCCAGGGAACCCCGGTATTGCTATCGCACACGTAAATTTCCCTTCCCACTTTAACAGACTTAGGACTGTCTCCTGTTGCTGGAAGGAGGTTAGGTTAAAAATTTGGTGTTTTAGCCTTCCTGGGTCGGAAATTATTAAGTTAATAAAATGAAGGGGTTTTCCGAAGGAGGAAGTCGTCAGGTCAATAAAATTAGAAAATAAAAAAAATTAGGTAATCTATGTCTCTGGCTCAATTATGCAGATTTGGAGTAGTGCAGTCACGTTAGTGTGACTTTTGAATCGTTTCATTCAATTGTACAATTCCCTATTTGTACAGTACAACTCAGTAGTTAGCTTCGGGTTTGCTTGCACTAGAAAAACCTCTATTTGTACAACGACTCAGCTGAACTACTCAGATGGAAAATTGCAAAAACTCCCAACAGAGTGCACCCAAGTTACGGTGGGCCTTGTGGGGAAGAAGTTGATCTTGACCGTGGGCACCCAAGTTACCCAGGGAACCCCGGTATTGCTATCGCACACCTAAATTTCCCTTCCCACTTTAACGGACTTAGAAGCTTCGTTCTCAGTGCGCGTTCTGCGAGTTCGGAACGGTTCTGGGCAAGCCCAGTCGAGTTTTGTCGTTGTCAGTGCCAGAACGCCCAGTTCCCGAACACCGAGAATGCTGAGTTTGGCGTTCGCAGTGTTTTGCAAACCCATTTCGAACGGTTCTGACAGTTCCTGTTTTTTTTCGGAACTCGAACGCAAGGACGTAGTTAACGCATGCGCATTTCACTATTTTTCGGATCTCGTGGAGTAAACAACTTTCTTCTTCATCGACTTTATTCATTAAACAACTTTATTCTCGTTTTATTTCGCTTCATCGATCATAATAACCTAATTTCAGCTTCATTGATGGTGTTCCGTGGTTTGTAGACGATGAGGACGAGATCGAAGTTATAGTTGGATCTCGTCTACATCCAAGAAACTCAAATTTTTTTGAGAAAATTGTGCCAAGGTTTACGACGAATATGGCAAGGTATTTTTAAAAAAAGTTCCAGTCATGAAGCATGATCGTACGAGCGAATTCTCGTAAATTATCTTAGTACCTATATTACGTTAGGTACATAGTTTTGAAATTAGAACACTTTGAAATCGTAATAACCAACTTTATGGCAACAAAATTCGATCTAAATAATAATCTGCGACTCAAAAAAGATTTGGAAATTTTAGCTTTTTTGGGGAGCTTTTATCGATTTTTAGCAAATAATAATGAAATTTCAGTAATAAAGGGATTTTTATCTCAATCCTAAGGATAGTTATCTTCTGGAATGACAAATATTCAAAAAGGGAGCACTGGAAGGTAACACGAGTTGAGTGAGGTTACAAACAACACAGGTTATTCCACTTCCAAGTTCTGAAATCCGGAACTCCCCGGGATTTTCCGTCCCAGTTCTGATGAGTTCGAGAACTGTTAGAACACGCACTGAGAACGAACTTAGGACTGTCCCCTGTTGCTGGAAGGAGGTTAGGTTAAAAATTTGGTGTTTTAGCCTTCCTGGGTCGGAAATTATTAAGTTAATAAAATGAAGGGGTTTTCTGAAGGAGGAAGTCGACAATAAAATTAGAAAATAAAAAAATTAGGTAATCTATGACTCCGGCTTAATTATGGAGATTTGGAGTTGTGCAGACACGTTAGTGTGACTTTTGAATCGTTCATTCAACTGTACAACAATTCCCTATTTGTGCAGTATAGCTCAGAAGTTAGCTTCGGGTTTGCTTGCACTAGAAAAACCTCTATTTGTACAACGACTCAGCTGAACTAATCAGATGGAAAATTGCAAAAACTCCCAACAGAGTGCACCCAAGTTACGGTGGGCCTTGTGGGGAAGAAGTTGATCTTGACCGTGGGCACCCAAGTTACCCAGGGAACCCCGGTATTGCTATCGCACACCTAAATTTCCCTTCCCACTTTAACAGACTTAGGACTGTCTCCTGTTGCCAGAAGGAGGTTAGGTTAAAAATTTGATGTTTTAGCCTTCCTGGGTCGGTAGTTGTTAAGTCAATATAATGTAGGGATTTTCCGAAGGAAGAAATCGTCAGGTCAATAAAATTAGAAAATAAAAAAAATTAGGTAATCTATGACTCTGGCTTAATTATGCAGATTTGGAGTAGTGCAGTCACGTTAGTGTGACTTTTGAATGGTTTCATTCAACTGTACAACAATTCCCTATTCGTACAGTACAACTCAGAAGTTAGCTTCGGGTTTGCTTGCACTAGAAAAACCTCCATTTGTACAACGACTTAGCTGAACGACTCAAATGGAAAATTGCAAAAACTCCCTACAGAGAGCACCCAAGTTGCGGTGGGCCCGGTGGGGAAGAAGTTGATCTTGACCGTGGCCACCCAAGTTACCCAGGGAACCCCGGTATTGCTATCGCACACCTAAATTTCCCTTCCCACTTTAACAGACTTAGGACTGTCTCCTGTTGCTGGAAGGAGGTTAGGTTAAAAATTTGGTGTTTTAGCCTTCCTGGGTCGGAAGTTGTTAAGTCAATAAAATGAAGGGGTTTTCCGAAGGAGGAAGTCGTCAGGTCAATAAAATTAGAAAATAAAAAGAATTAGGTAATCTATGTCTCTGGCTCAATTATGCAGATTTGGAGTAGTGCAGTCACGTTAGTGTGACTTTTGAATCGTTTCATTCAACGATACAACAATTCCCTATTTGTACAGTACAACTCGGAAGTTAGCTTCGGGTTTGCTTGCGCTAGAAAAACCTCCATTTGTACGACGACTTAGCTGAACGACTCAAATGGAAAATTGCAAAAACTCCCAACAGAGTGCACCCAAGTTACGGTGGGCCTTGTGGGGAAGAAGTTGATCTTGACAGTGGCCACCCAAGTTACCCGGGGAACCTCGGTATTGCTATCGCACATAAATTTCCCTTCCCACTTCAACAGACTTAGGACTGTCTCCTGTTGCTGGAAGGAGGTTAGGTTAAAAATTTGGTGTTTTAGCCTTCCTGGGTCAATAAAATTAGAAAATAAAAAAAATTAAGAAGAAGGTGTGGTTTAAAATTTGCTGTAGTCGCCTTCTTAAGTTGGAAGTTTTCAAGTCTTTCCGAAGGAGGAAGTTGTCAACTGAATAAAATTGAAAAAAGAAGACATGAAAAAATCATGAAGATAATTATTTGAAATGTGGCCAAAGTTTCACAGACAACTTCTTCATGAACTTGTACGCGGGAAGTTGGCCATCCCTTTTTTATTGTATGCAATTCTCAATCCACTTTTGGCTGGCTCGTCTGACCCATGGCAACAGAGCTGAGTTTCGTGTAAACTTCAGATTGGACTTCCAGCAGTTCTAGCATAAAATGATAAATGTTGGGGTGCCATGCTTCAAAGTCTCGGTTGAAGCGAGAATGAAAAGATTCGCAGACATTGGTTTTGCGAGTGACAGCAGATGTCTGGCTAGCCCAACAAGAGGGGGGTACAGGGCGTTCTCGTTCATATACAGGGTGGTCCACGGGAACTTGACGTTTTTCAAATGGGTATTACTCGTCTGACCCATGGCAACAGAGTTGAGTTTCGTGTAAACTTCCAGCAGTTCTAGCATAAATTGATAAATGTTGGGGTGCCATGCTTCAAAGTCTCGGTTGAAGCGAGAATGAAAAGATTCGCAGACATTGGTTTTGCGAGTGACAGCAGATGTCTGGCTAGCCCAACAAGAGGGGGGTACAGGGCGTTCTCGTTAATGTACAGGGTGGTCCACGGGAACTTGATGTTTTTCAAATGGGTATTACTCGGCAGGTAGGTGGAGTGGGATCATCGGAAGGATCGAACCGTAGGTGTCGTGCAAGTAGCTAGCAAATTCGAGGGTATTGTGTATCGAAAGATAGTGGCGAGAATGCGGGGCAATGTTTTGATTCAGTTTGGATGCCCAGGGTAAAAGTTCGTGAGAACACTTGTCGTTCACTATAAGGAGGCGCGTTTCTCCAAACCATCCGGCAAAAGTTCGCGCAGCTAGACTGAAGTTTTCACATCCCCTCTCTTACCAACCTATTACCTGGTAGCCTTTACTAGGTTGAGACTGTAGGTGAGGGTGGGAATGGGAAGAGAACGGGGTTCAGATGGAGTAGGACTGGACTTTGGGTGGGGGAAGGGTCCCACTGCGCAGCCCTGCTCTTCAGAGCCTCTCTCGGAGAAACGCTCCTCCTTATAGTGAACGACCTATACACTACGTCAGGGGTGCTCAAACTTGAACTGCTGGCGATCTACCTCAATATTTTTAGACTACTTACGATCGACTCTGAGAGGCTGCAAGTATGTGTGATGCAGGGTTGTCGTACATACACGATACACCCTACCTACTATCTAGGTAGGGTGTACCGAAGCATATATAGATATTAGCTTTCCGCACAATTCCCCTACCTATTTTAGTCAAGGTTTGGGTTAGGTTTACTTAAGTTCTTCTCTACAATATCAATGAAAAACTCCTAGTTATTCAAAATTGCGATGGTGTTACATGTGGTGTTAAACTCAACTAAGGAGAGACTTTAGATGTTGAAGCGTGGCACTGCATGTCCTCAGCATACTTTTCATAAGATGGTGCGTAACCACTGAGTGTCAATCGCAAGCACGATGACATATGATCGTCAGTTAGTCTATTGCGATATTTTGACTTAATTATCTTCATTTCAGAAAATGCTGTCTCGCTCATGTGAGTTGACCCTAACATTGCCGTCAGTTGAAGGGCGATTTGCCTTGGTTTTGGTTATTTATCTTCAGATATGAAACACCAGAAATTTGTATCAGATGCTGTAGCATTGAGATGTATATCTGATATAATCTGCACCAACTCATTTTCAACAGCTCTCGAAAAGCTGGGTGCACAACATAGCCCCCCCCCCCATTTACACAGCCATTTATGATCTACTTCCATCCACCCATAGGTTGGCATCCCTGGTCTTGACTCTTGATACAATTTTTAGATGGAAGATGGAAGAGAAAGAAAAATCGCTCACGACTTACCAAACCTTTGGTGATTCTCTTGCAGTGTGGGCATAGGTTGATGTTTCCACAGCCGGGTGCGGGCTGGGGGTGGCAACGGGGGTGCCGAAGGGGGTTGAGGGGGTGGCGCCCCCAGGCCATATCCACGCCCCATCCTGGCCTCCACTTCCATCATCAGTTCGGGGCTGATCACTGGGTACATTTGGTGGTTCACAACATATACAACTCCATGCAAAGGAGAATAATGGAGGGGCAGAACACAAATTAAAAGGAGGAAAAACTAGGAGATCCAAAATGCAAAAAACAAAACTTCTAGACGTGATCAAAAATATCCACCATTTTCCTCTCAAGCATAACTCAGTTATCATTTAGTTTTTGAACCAAAATGAACAAATGAAACAAAAATTCCCGTAAAATCAATTTACAAAAAAAATTGTAATGCATTATTGTACAACAATAATAGTTCACATTGAATGGCACCTATTCATCACCCAATATAGTTTTATCTAAAGCAAAATCGCCTTGACACGACTAAAATACTCACGATCAAAATTGCGTGTAAAATGGAAGTGTTAGTAGAGAGTGAGAAGCTAAGCTGACCCGTTAAGTCTTCATTTTGAATACAAACAAATTTCACCCCTTACAAATCATCATGAAATTATAGGCATTTTTAAACAATGATCTTGTAGCTGCAAGGCTATGTATCAGAGTTTTTCTCATAAATAGGTGTTGACTGAAAGTTTACTTTTAGTAAAGTATGGACAATAATCTCAGAAGAGTTGTTGAAGACTTCTTGTGATAATCCTCCATAATTTAGGTAATTGTAAGGAAACACCTTTAGATTATCACATATTTATTGCATTAAGCAAAAACACAAAGCTTTTCAGCTAAATTTTAGCCATCTTCAGGCACACACAACAAAAAACAAACACAGGAGAAAAGCTACTAACTGGAAACCTCCATATAAACATAACCTTGCATCGGCAGTACTACCAACCTTGAACAAACTCGGCCCTTTGGTGGTCCCGCCAGGGGGGCTTCGCCCCCCTGGACCCCCCTGGATGTTATTACTTTGAGCCTGACTGCTAAAATGTAAAAAACATGGAATCATGTTTTAGCTCCTCGCTCTCACTTTATTATAGAAATGATCACGACGATTGAGCTCTTGTGAGATGATGATCTCCTAATAGAAACTCGCGAGTAAACATTCACTTTATTATAGAAATGATCACGACGATTGAGCTCTTGTGAGATGATGATCTCCTAATAGAAACTCGCGAGTAAACATTCACTTTATTATAGAAAGAGGCTAAAGAGGCTACATACGAAATTACAGCTTCCTATAGTGTAAAGTATAGAAATTACCTATTAAAATGATTTAACCACCGCTTCACATATCAAACCGTTTTCGCAATATTCGGATCACCTGCTATGTATCACATAATTGAAACACCAGCTCAATGAAATCATCAGAAATTAACAAGCGGTTGCAATCATGTTCACAATATCAATAATTGAGAATGATCACCTGTGTGTAAACAATTATTCATATAACCAAGCTCATAACTCAGCTTGTTGGCCACGCACTTTGCAGTAGTTAATATAGTATGGTTGGATAAATCGAGAGCTTTCGAACGAATGGTCAACGAATTTTGTGGGATGAAAAACGACGAAGTATCATATCCCTAGCAACGACTCGGTTGTAACCGGAAATCATCACAATTATTGGCGCTACTTTCATCTCACTTTATAGTCTCACTTTTCGGCGGGGGATCCATCGCTAAAACATGATTCCATGTTAATATGTTTCCCTACTAATGTTGATGACTGAAATTAATGACTCTAAGTTACTGATTCATTACAAAATTGATGTAGTGATACATAAATATGAGTGAAAACAAATTACAGAATTGTGAGGAGAAAAATACATGATTGAAAATTTAAAAAAATGTCAGTCATCAACATTAGTAGGGAAACATATTTGTTCACGGTTGGTACTACTGCCCATGCAAGGTTATGTTTATTTATATAGAGGTTTCCAGTTAGTAGTTTTTCTCCTGTGTTTGTTTTTGTTGTGTGTGCCTGAAGATGGCTAAAATTTAGCTGAAAAGCTTTGTATTTTTGCTTAACCCTTTTGCGACGGCCGCCGTATTAATACGTCGGCACAGATGCCTCCATAACGCCTGACGACGTATTAACACGTCGGCACAGATGTCCTCCGTAACGCCTAACGACGTATTCTGGCGTTTTCGAATTTCCCTCCATTCTATCGACTCTCATGCCATCCATTGAGAGGCGTTGTAAGTAACATTTACGTCTAGTATCTAATAGAATGCGCTGAGATCAAAGACGTTCAGAGTTTTTATTCCCATCAAAATAGAGGGAAAAACGTTGACTTGGTCACTGTTTTGTTTTTGCCCGCATTCGGTCTTTGTCATAATTGTACTCATAAATGTTTCCATACTTGTACATTCTTTTACGTTTTTATTCTTCACCATGGACCACCGCAGGTGGACGGATGAAGAAATTCTAAAGAAATAATAACCGGGAATGAGTGATTTAGGGAGTGATGTCATTGACGTTGAAATTGAAGCTCGTTCAACAAACTTTTTGGATCAACTCAAAGACGATAGTTTTGACGATCTTCTCGATGATGGTGATCATGATACTCGGGAAATTTCAAATTCTGATATTCTTGATCCAGTTCTGAAAAGCGAAGGTGGTTCACCGCGCGTGGAGGGCCAATTATTCAGGTTGGAGGGCTCCGAGGCAGTCAGGCCAGGCGCGTTGCAGTGGCTGAACGACGCCCATTGCGAAGGGGTTAATGCAATAAATATGTGATAATCTAAAGGTGTTTCCTTACAATTACCAAAATTAAAAGTATGGACACTTGTCGTGTTAACGGTTTTGAACTATTACAAGTCAATACGTGTCATCTAGTGGCTAAGGTCAAGCTGATTTAAATATCCGTTTTATGTAAAAACACAAGAGATTACAGGCTTGCGCCTTGCACAGAGAATGCCAATGTGAATGCTGGTGAATAGGAATTCAGATCTAGTTCGATTTTATATTCATTGGAATTTACAGTCAATCATACCCCATTAAAACTGTCAATAATCGCATTATACTACATTCATGTGAAGTTTTTAGCATTATAGCCAAAGTGAGAATGGAGGTCCAAGTAATTCAACAGTTCTTGATATTGTATTTCAAGTTAATGTCTCCCCATTCAAGATAAAATAAAGATTAGCATCAAAGCACAAGACGGTGATATCAGTCTGAAATAGTATGCTGAAAACAATAAAGAGTAATCAACGACGATAAAAAAATTTGGTACACGAGATATAAATTGCAATATGGTACAAAGCGTTTTTATAGTTTCCCATAAAACAAAACAAAACCCCAGAGCCAACACGGCGATTTAGTCTTTACACAGCAAGCTAAAAAACGAATAACCCCATAATGATTGCTGATTTTAATAATTAAAGGATGAACTTCAACTTGTTTCAGGTAGAAGTCAATGAATGACACATCTAAATAAAAGAGAGAAAAATGGGAGAGGTTATCTAAACTAAAAAAAAAAAAAAACTAAGTGCATCAGTGAAACATGAAAAGCTTGGTGAGGCTAAAATTCGAAGCGATCTTACGAGTTTTCAAACAGTTACCTGGCGGTCGTTCAGTGACTGTTGGTAAACCTGATCGTCGGGTGCGAGGTTGGCTGGTTTGCGGGAGACGATGGGAGTCTTCCGGGCCGGTGGCAACAGTGTGCCTTTTATTACCCCCACGGCCCTCCATGTACCTGTGGAGTACACTTTATGAAAAGGTGCTGTGACTGAGGACACATCAAAAAGACAAATGGAGTAGAATTACGAATACTTCAAAAGAGTACAAGCAACTAGTTCCGAGACAAGTGTTATTATAGACCTATCAGAGAAACTCAACGGTCTTCCTGGCGCCCCTTAGGCCTGAACTAACGCTCGAGTCAATCATTCTTCCATGGGAGATGAGAAAAGGAAAAAAGCTCACTACATAAGATTGAGCCTGCAGCTTTTGTCAGTAACGCTACCTATAGTTCCTAAAATTTTCCCAAACTCGAGTATTATCCTCTGCCCCAACAGCATTGGGGTCAGAAAATAACAGTGCAGTGTTGGGCAGTAGGAAAAAACTGCAAATATTGTACAAGATTAGATATGTCTAGATTTGTTTTAGTCTGGACGACCCTAAGTATGCCACGTAAAACGTGGATGTGAAATAGTTAAATTATGGAATATGTCATTTTAAGCCAGGCTTGTGTGCCTATTTAAATCTTACAGATAGCTCAGCAGATATCGAACTTGTGCCTCTCCAATAGAAGACTTCGGATAAAGATAACTCTTAAGTCACACATACACTGGGGCTGACAAACATTTCAAACCCGTTACCCAGTTAAGTAATAGCTGGTTGTACGACAAATACTGTCATTGTATCTTCTTCATCCTTAAGTATCACATCTTTGTGAAAATGGCTTTACCAACAGACATTTTTGCATGGCTATTATTTACCTAGAAACAGCATATACATCTGGAGATAGTTCATCGGGGCCTGGAGAGCAATTGATGGGGCTGTCACTATACGATGTTGCGTTGATGGGTTGAGAACGTTGGGCTAACGCTGGGCTCCCTGGCTGCAACTGGATTTTGAATTTTCAAGTTAATATATTTATGCAGAATATAATATAAATACCAAGGTATCTACACAATGTTTCTTGAACTTTGGAAACAATGAAAAAAATGTCATAACCTGACATAAACATTTTTGAATAGAAGAACCTTAATCATGAAGGGATGCAAACGAACAATGTATCTGTGATAATATAATATAGATATCTCCATACAACTGAACAGAACTACATAACATAGAACATAGATATCACAATATAATTACATCACAATCGAGAATTCCTCATTGGTGACACTTACAAGTTGGAGATCCTCTTGACTACCAGGTTCACTAACAGCACGAGTTGAATAACTTTGGAGATGGGCGCCACCGTCAGAAGCCCTCCTTCTGAACTCACCAACTACACGAAAAAAATATCAATGGCAATTACTAATGGCATCAATTGGATGTTTTATTAGAGTCACCTATAAAGAGTGTATCTATTTATAGATGGGCCTTTCAAGTTCCCTATTTTAAAGGTCTTGATTTTGCATCTAATTGTGCTAACCGCAATTCTCTTTTACCAAGCCACAGTGGCGCAATGCTCATCAAATTCATTAAGCTTCCTTACTCAGAAATTGTACAGGATAGCTCCCAATAAATTCGATTTCTTTCTGATCAACAGTAATGAGGACTGGTGAGTGGAAACACAACTACCACACACTGACTCATAAAAGACAATCAAGTCATGCCCTAATAGCACCAGCTACACTAGGGTTTATCCCAGAATTTAAAATGCCACATGTCAAGCTTGGAAAAACTTATTTAAGGAAGGACCCCATTACTTACGTCATAGGTGATAGAGAAAATTGGAATAGGATAGTCCCACGATCACAAAGGACTAGACTGTCGTGCTTTACATATGGCTGTAGAGTTGAATCTGAGAGTACAACCGGAACAGGCGCCGGTATACCTGATTTGGGTATAGCTGAGTGCTTCACTCTGGATGCACACACCACTGTCTTCCAAAGTGAGCTGTATTCCATTATCAGGTTTGTTGACAGCTTAATAGAGAATAAAATGAGAAACAGAATAGTAGTGATACATAGAGACGCCAGGCTTGCATCAAAGCACTGATGAATCCGCTCACTACCTCAAAAATGACAAAAGAGACTAAAGACAAACTGAACAAGTTAGGCACCCAATTTGACTACAAAGTGTATGTCAATTGGGTGCCGGGTGGCGAGGAAAATGAGGAGGTAGATCGACTTACCAGGTTGGGACCGGCCCCAGCCCTAGGCATAACGCGGAACACCTGTAGGCAACCAGAGCCAACAAAGATCTAAAACAGCTATGGAGAAAATAGGACAGTAGGTATAGACAAATCTAGGATTTGCATATCTTGCTGTGATAAGAGTCACTCATACTGGATTATATCACAGCCTACAATACAAATGAGGAAAATAATTGGGGTCCTCACAGGGCATTTAAGCTTTAAGAGGACCCTTTTTATCATGTCCAAGGTACCCTCTCCACTCTGCGAATGTGGAAACGGGGAGGATACAGCTGAACACTTTCTGTGTGATTGTGATAGATTCTGGAGATCTAGGCAAGAGGCCCTGGGACATTATACAATCGAAAGGGCCTCACTCAGAGACCTAGATTGGAAAAAGATCAAGAAGTTTGTTGAGCTAAGCAACAAATTTAGGGACATAGTGCAGCCGTAGAATCCCCAAATCAAAAGGGGCCCTTTTTGGGGAAATATAAGCCACTAGGCCTGGGATTTCTTTCTACGGAAGCCCTATGCAGTCAGTCAGTCAGGTATTTTCTCAAATCAACGTTTAAACTTTAAATCGACGACGTGTCATGGAAACGCTGTAAACCAATGTTTACTGATAACAGTGTAATCATCGATTATATTTGTGAAACCCGTTAGTTTTAAATCAACGTCCAAAACTCTGGTTCCGTAAATCAATGATCTATTTTGACCCTAAAACTACGGAGGTTGTGGGAGGGAGGGGGGTTGAGTCAATGTTTCAGAATAGTTCCCTATGATTGGTTGAGTAATTGTGTGGGTTAGCTCCTAGTTAGTCCCCTATACTTTCATTGCCATGGAGCGCATACGTGAATTTCTCAAAATGTCCATTTCTCATGATCTCGTTCAAATTCTGTCGCAATTGATAACAGAATCCATTGCTAATGAGCAAACCAAATTGGTTGTAACCGAGATTGATGAATTGATCGGGCATTGGTGCTCGTTAGCCTTTGTTGGCCCCAATACTTTTGAATGGCCATCCGTGGTATCGGTGTTAAACCAACGCTTTTCGGTAATGTAGGTCAGAACATGATATCTAACAGGGGATCTTACTAGATAAAACTTAAGGAGGCAGGGATCAGAAATAAAGGACACTCACTAGCTCCCATAACTGGAGGTGGCTTCAGGAGATGCTGATCCTTGATGCTGAAATTGTGAGGAGGCTGGTGTTGCACCAATGGTATGTTTTGCGGAAGATTCGTGTCAGGAAAGATATTCAACAGCGGCCCTCCAGCCTGCTTCATATAATGAGCCTCGAGAACCTAGAATAGAAATATAATATGAATACATGCACTGTATTTATATAATAATGCATTATTTTCATATAGAATAAGGGTTGTAAAGCACTTTCCAATCAAGTCGAAATAGTGGGAAGTATTAAATTGTTAGAGAGGACATTCGGACAAATTAGACTATGGGTGATATTCTCGAGACTTGGACACTTGCGCATCCTTACATTGGAGGCAAGGCGACATCGAAGTTATTACACCTTGTTGTCATGGTGGCGAGTAAACAAATGCGAAAATTCGCCATTTGTAGCCACAGCTGGACAACAGCATAACATAGTCTCACCTAGTTCTGAGTCAATATTTTCATTATTTGTAATATGCAAGGTGATAAATTGTATGCAAATTACATCAAGTTATTATCAGGTGTTGACCTCAAACGCTACGAACGCAAGATTTAATCTGTGGGGTAGAGATCCATATGAAATGTGTGTTGGGGAGTTGACATACAAGTGTTCTAGATGATCCAGACTTCAGCCACAAAGATGTTGTGGATTATCTATCTATTTTTAGAACTGTTCTTTGAATCAATTGAAACTAAAAATCTTTAGAGTACTGTGAAACTGGTCTTGTGAAAGAATGTGTTATGAGAGCTCAGTTAGGCGGGAATAGTAAGTTGTATCACATGTGGAAAGGTAAGTACCTAGAGGTAAGGTATACTTACATACTTTCCGTATATTATTACTTGTTCATGTAGGCACTTCATTGAACAAAACGAAAGTAGGTATCTAATTACCGTTTTTGTCCATAAAATTTGCGTAACTGCAAAACTCGGGCAATAACTGCACTGCCAATGCCGTCTTTATGAAATCTTACCTTCAGAGGAATGCATTTCAAGGTTTTTTCCTTGCAGCTGGTTTTTAATTCATGTTGCATATTCCCTGATTCGATATTTGACAAACTTTGCTAATCAGTGGTTGTATTCGTCGGCAAAGCAACGACCCACCGACTTTGTTCAGGCACACCAACAGCAAATCTGGTAGGACGTACGTACCTACCTAAGTAGTTTTGTTTCTTGGTGTAGCAACAACCAGCCTTGTTTACTTTGACAAACTATCAAATCTCTCCTTTTATTCATTCAATATAACAAGTAAAGCTTCCTCAGTTAAGCATGGTACTACCAACTTATAATAAAACGCTGATGAAGCTACCTGAGCAATGGCTAGGTAGGTACCTACACAGCAGTACAGACACCTGAGGAATTTTCAATCATCTTTTTTTTACTATTTTTCTGGTTAATTATTCTCAAAGCCTAAACGAATGAAGTTCTTTAGTTTTCTGACACTGATTAACTACTATAGTTAGTAGGCTCCTTGTCCAAATAAAAACTCGTTCACGTTAGATTGGTATTGTTGACAGCAATCTACAATAAATTATTGCGCTGGCAGGCATGATTATTATAACATTTAGTCGAATTGAAACTTTGTATTGCTACAATATTATACTTTTTCAAAACAAAACTGTTGAAAAATGGCCTTATAAACACGAATTATGTTGACGTGAGACGGCAAACTTCTTGTGAGAAATAGGTTGGTTGAGTAGCGATTCATTGACGTAGGGCGGTCTCATGGCCGACTTTGGCTGAAACGCGAACCTACTCCAGGCGTGACGTCACGAGAATATGGGCCATAGTTCCACAGGTGATGGTTTGATTCACAATACGTGCTTAGAAAAGTTTTTAGGCAGATTGGAATACTATCTGAAACTTCTGGACAAAAGAAGTAAAAAGAAGTCAAGCTTATCAACTAGTTCAAGCAGGTAGGTAAACATTCATAACTGAGGCAAAGTAGCCACTGTAATTGAGGGGATCAAACCTAACATGTTAGCATCTGATGACAGGTGCCAGTATTTTGAAGATTGAAACGCCTTGCAGGTTAGTATAATATTTTCTTGGTTGTTACATATCAATGTGAAGCTATAGGTCGACATCTTGGAGAATAACTAGGGGAGTCACCGAACTTCCTCCATAGGGGAAGTAAAAAATTAAACTTTTTTAGAAAATCAGCTTCTAGCATGCATCTTGCTGTTTTTGCTGCTATAAATTGCCATTGGAATGTACGGCGAAGACCTAGATCAATGTTCATATTTTTCATTCCATATGTTGGTATTTCAGTGTTGTTGGCAGCAAATAATTTATAATCAGTTTGTGATGAAACGCTGTTTTTGGATGGTGGAAGGATTCACACGTCAGCTCCACTATCTACTAGGAATCGAAATCCTGTTTTCCTGTCTACAACGAATAATCTAGATTTGCAGCTATTGTCATTAAACTCAGCAGACGAGTTCGCTGCTACTTCGACTGCTGATCCCTGTTTTGCGAAACATTCCAACCACAAGGTGGTTTACATTTATCAGGATAACAACGGCTACCATATACAAAATGAAAATAGCAGTATTTGCCATCTGGATTAAACTTGTTACGAGATTTACTTCTACTTCTGTTCTGCTTAAATGGACTACAGCTTCTGGAGCGAGATCTTGAATTGAGTGCTTCAATTTGTTTGGTCAGTGATGCGATTTGAGCAGTGAGAGTAGTTAGTATTTCAGCTGGAACATTACTGTCAGTACTGGTGTTCTTCTGTTCTGTTTTGTCTTGTTGAATGTTGTAAAGTTCATTATGAGGATTTATTTCTGTTATTCTGTCCGCCATAATAGCTAACTTTTCTAAATGTTCGTCACTTACTAAGAGAATGTTTTTAACTGAGTTAGATAATTTATCAAGCCAAAGTGTTTTTAATACCTTTTGCGTGATTTCTGAACCTGCAAATGACTGCATTTTTCGCAAAAGTTGACTGGGTTTCATGTCTCCAAGTTTAAGACCTGTCAATAATTTTTTTATTTGCTTGTCTTCACTTTCTTTGAATATATTAAGAAGCCTTTTTTTCGCAGCAGTGTATTTTGCAGCTTCGTCACTAGTAATTATGTCCCATATATTTTCAAGATACCTAGTGTCTAAATTTGCAACTAGTTGATTAAACTTACTGTTCTCCGACCTGATTTTTTCATTCCAAAATGTTGCGTCTATTTGAAAAAACCAGATTTCGGGCTTTTCCACCCAGAAAGGAGGAAGTTTTAAACGAACAACATTCGCTTCATCGTTGTTGTTTGATGTTGGTGCTTGTGATTGGTTTTCTTCTTGGACTTGATTGTCCGTCGTACTTAATTTTGATCAATTCCGATATCAGATTTTAATTTAGATTTAAAACGTCGAAATGTCACCACTTTGTAATGCTAATTTGGGAGAAATTAATATTAGCAAATACAAAATCTACTTTTTGGAAATTCTGCAACTAAACTGTTTATTAACAATGCGTGACATTTAAACATTTCATGTGTAAATAATTTTGAAATTAACAAAATAATTAATGGGGTTTCCCTACATGCCTTCCCTTTCCAGGTAACCCTCTTCAGCTCGGAAAGTACGTACGTAATTCGATAACTCATCTCTCTCTGCCCATTGACCACATTAGGAACTCTGTCCGCGTGGCGAGTGTGCCTACTGTAAAGGTGCGTCCACACATCTGGGGTTTGGCTAGCACAGTGCTCGTCTCGGAAACCACAAACTTAGTAGTTTTTCTAAATTTCTGTCACTGACCACTTTCCACCCAGTTTTCCCTCAAGGCGTTTCCACGCATTGTGGACATCATTCCTCAGCTTGTGCTGTGGACGCAATCCATTCCACATAACTTCCTCCAGCTCGTAGGCTTCTAGGAAAGTAATGACGGATTCGCTAGTCCACTCCATTTGGCTGATATCTCGACCGCACGTAACAAAAACTGAAGGGTGAAAACGAAACAATGGCGACGGAGAACGGGAGAGCTCGGGAAAACCCAGGACAAGTGTGAATCACTATTCAGGAAGCGACTCGAATTTGTGGATGGGGCTTTTTGGGGGGTGATGCTCGCTAAATATATATAATAAGAAAAGTTTATATATATAAATATATAAAAGAAATATATATACGAGGGTCATCCCAAAAGTAAGTTTCCCTATTTTTGAAAAAATCGAAAAAATGCTTTATTGACTAAAATATTTACATGGTTGGAAAGCTGCAGACCTGAACTATTTTCCCACATAGTCGTCGAGTCGTTCCTGGCACTTTGCATACCGTGTGGCGAGTTTCTGTAAGCCAACAGCATACCAGTTTCTGTCCAATCCGCGCAGCCGCTCGTTGACGGCGCCCTCGACTTCTGCGTCACTGGAAAATTGCTGGCCTCCCAAAAAAGTTTTCAATGCCGGGAAAAGATGGTAATCACTCGGGGCGAGGTCTGGAGAGTACGGTGGGTGGGGGAAAACGTCCCAATCAAATTTTCTGAGCAATTCCTGGGTCAAATTTGCGGAATGTGGCCTTGCGTTGTCATGAAGAAGCAGCACTTTTCTCTTCAAAAGTCCGGATCTTTTGGCTTTAATGTTTTTTCTCAGTTGTTCCAAGACTTCACAATATCTGGCAGCATTAATGGTCTCACCTTTAGGTAGGTATTCAACCAACAGAACACTCTTGGAGTCCCAAAAAACCATAATCTCATAATCTTTCCAGCGGACGTTGCAATTTAGGCTTTTTTTGGTGCTCTTTTCTGGGGACTTTTCCAGACCATACTCTGTCTTTTTGACTCTGGGGTATTGTGGAAGACCCAAGTTTCATCCCCAGTCACTATTCGATCGTAAATGTCGTCTCCTTCATCCTCAAGCATCTCAGAAAAGCGGTTTGCTGCCTCCAAACAGTTTTGCTTGTGTTCATCAGACAAGAGCCTTGGAACCCACCTTGCACACACTTTTGACATCTCTAAATCGTCTTTTAGGATTCGACCAACTAAAGAGCGAGTTAATTCGTACTTGGGATGAACACTATTCACAATTTCATCAATTGTACGGCGTCTATCTTCATCAAGTACTGCGCAAATGGCCACAATCGCCTCCCCTCGAGTCGAACTCGACGGGCGTCCACTACGCTGCTCGTCATGCACCGAATGACGTTCTTCCTCAAAACTTTTTCGCCACTTTCGGACCATTTGGACACTCATCGCATTGTCACCATATGTAACCCCCTCCTTGGTCAGGAATTTGATCACAGAACGCACTTCACAATCGGACGAAATCGCAAGGGGGGCATCCATGTTTCTAACTGAATAGGTTATCAACAAACCGACACAGCGGCCTGAAACTTTTACAGGACTACCACTACATCCAAACAAAAAACTTGAGACCATCCGTAGGTTTCTATGACTTGTAGGTTTTTTTTAAGAAAATAGGGAAACTTACTTTTGGGATGACCCTCGTATATATTTTGCAAACAAGTGGCTCCTTTGAAGCGGACAATTTACCGACACAGGACGGAGCATCCCGAATCCCGAACATTTGCGGTTTGGCAAATAGCAAACATCCGTCCACACTAGTGGATATTTGGCAAACTTTTGCTCGGAGTTCGCCAAACTCCGCATGTGTGGATGCGGCTTAACACTGTGTGGCACACGAAACTGTTGGAAACTCGACTTCCACGTTTCATCTATATTTCATCTATACTTATACACGTAAGTAATTTCTTGCGTACTACCTTTGAGAGGGTATAAACTCAACGCATTAGGTATATAAAGATAACGGAAACAGGGTGCATCCTAATTTAACACAATTTTATCTGTTGGCAAAATCTAACAATGACGAGTTTTCTTTTCTATTTAACCCATTGACACTGGAACATAAGAGGAATATCGCTTCAAAATACTACAATGGCGATGAAAAGAGAAAGGGTTCGAGCGACCCATCAGCCTGGACAGGCCCAATTTTGGTTTATTATTTCCAATAATAAGCCTATGTGATCGTATAGCAAAAAATGTTTATAACCCCCCCTCAAACTTTGTCACTTTACGTTTCAAGGTGCGTAGAATCCAAATTTGAAATGTCCGTCCGCCGTCCGGGCCATAAAAGGCCTTAGAATTGACTTAAAAAATCTGTTCTTTCGCACATAGACTCCACTTGGGGTCTAGTTGGTCCTAACTTCTCGCCAGCTCGATCGCTCCACACCCATGGGTGCTATGAGCCAAAAATAGGTGAAAAAGTGTCTTTTGGTTTATTATTTCCAATAATAAGCCTATGTGATCGTGTAGCAAAAAAATTTTATAACCCCCCCTCAAACTTTGTCACTTTACGTTTCAAGGTGCGTAGAATCCAAATTTGAAATGTCCGTCCGCCGTTCGCCGTTCGCCGTCCGGGCCATAAAAGGCCTAAGAATTGACTTAAAAAACCCGTTCTTTCGCACATAGACTCCATTTGGGGTCTAGTTGGTCCTAACGTTTAACCATCCCGATCGCTTTACTCGCATAGATGCTATGGGCCAAAAACGGGCAAAAACGTGTCTTTTTCGACGCGAGCACGCCTGGCACGCTTGGCAGGGGGTCACGGTGGGTGGCGAGGGGGGGGGGTGAGCGGGGGGGGGGAGGTGGAGTGAGAGGAGGCGCCGGCGCCGCGGCTTGTGGTGGGTACGGCGCCGGCGTTCGTTCGAGGCATGAGTATGTTTTTTTCAAGGTCATATTTGTGTGTTAATACCAAAGCTTTTCCTACGCATATTTAATAACATATCCTCTCGACTTTTCGTACGTACTTAGATAATGATATTATTAAGGCAATAACTATTTGAATAGATAGGAGCTCAAATCGAGAAATATAAACATGCGTATATAATTATAGAAGTATAGGTTGTGGCAACTCGAAGTAGGACACGCCGAGGAGTCTGGACGGGCCTTATGACGTACGCAAGCCAACTAAAACTACGATCATACTCAATTGAAAAAATAATAAACCTTTGTGAAATAATTTGCAGCGTTTTTTGTATATTTCAAGTTGTATAGAAATTGGAGATTTATGAGGGAAAAGAAAATGTTAGCTATTAATTTTATGGGAAAAAAAGTATTCTAAATGATACTCTTCTATTCAAAAAGAGATTTTGGATTTTAGGCTATTTTTTGCAATTTTATAGATTTTTTAAAACAAAATTTAATGAAGTTCAAGTTTTTAGCATAATTTCGTACATAAATTTTTGAATGTTCTATTTCATAGTTGATAAACTTTATTTGACCAATCTTATGCTAAAAAATATCAATTTAACGATTCTTAGCCATTTTCAGTGATTTTGTCAGCACATTTTTTGAAATTTGACCAATTAAATGATATCAATAAACAGTATAGGTAAACTTTTATGTGTTCGAAAGATGACTTGGTAATAAATTGCTATGTATATCAACTATGTTAAAAAGCGTAAAATTGTGAGATTCCGCTGCTGTAATGGATTGAACCCATTTGTGAGGTCCGAAGCTCAGAGTTCCGATACTAAATATACTATAAGCGGCGTTTAATAATTATGGACCAGAGATCTACGTAGAAGGGCTGTCTAATACATAAATAATAAACCTTTGTGTAATAATTTGCAGCGTTTTTGAAAAATGCGGGACATGAGCCCTGATGGTTTACTTAAGAAGGGGACAGATTCCACTCTAGGGATGCTGCACGGTGTCATTCCCTAAGATGTCGACCTAGTATAAATATATACTTATTCTGCTTTTTCACTCTTATGTTTCTGATTTAATTAAATGTGCTGGTGTTCGTTCCAACAAAACTCGGCGTTTTATAAGACTTTATTCCCGATAAAATCATAAAAATCACTGACCTGTTCGTGGGTAGAGTCCCCTGGGCCCACTGTATGCCGTCTTGTTGTGACGTGATATTTATCGGAGGTATTTTCGTCTCCTCTACTCCTGTCCTCTGCATCACTTTCGGCGCCTTCTCCAAACTGGAATGAGATTACAATAATCAATGAAATATCGAGTCAATCAACAGCTTTCCTAACCTCATGAAATTGGACGTACAATGAAAGAGCCAGGAATAAAATATTGCCAGAAGAGCATTTACTAAATGCAGTGGAGGGTGCAAGAGGAACTAAGGGCGGAATCCGCAGTCGCTCCTCAACACTGAGGTCTCCTCAAGGTGAATTGTTGAGGAGAATTTCACCCCATCGGTATTCAGAATCGGAAAGTTAAGGCTGACCTCCACATTTGAGCTGAGGTAGGCCTTGAGGTGGGTTCCTGTCTCATTAACCTATTCAGAGTGGTGACATTCCGAGGCTGGCCTCCATGCCTCCTCGAAATCCCCTATTCATAGACGATTTTTGAAGGTGAGATGGATAATTTCTCGAATTCAGAGGTGTTGGAACCCACCTCCAGCCAAGGGAAGTTTCAATCTCCCTCGAAATTTCATTTTGTGCTAGTTTTGTTGTTAGTTAGTAGTTTTTTATTACTTAACAAGCTAATTTCACGATGGAGGGTTTGTTCATGTTTGAGTGGGACGATTTGGACGACCAACTCGATGATGAAAATCTAGAACTTGTCAAGGTTCCTAGGAGATACATCTGGCACTAGGAAACCCCTATTGAAAGTATGATGATAAGCAATTTCGTATATTTCTATGGAGGTACTTAAATCGTTGGTTCATTATTGGTAGGGTGGTTTGATGTAATTATATATGTTACCGTTAAAGTGTGTAATTCAGTTAATGTATAAAATAACTAGTTAGTATATAGAATAACGAGCGGTTGTAGGTAGTGTGTATAATTCAAAGTTTTCTATATGCTTTCCCTAGGGAATATATGAAATAACTAGGTATTATGTAAAGTAACGAAACACCAATCGTTAAAGTGTAGAATCGACTGCTTTTCTTGGGAAGTCGCTACTAGAATGATATTATTCAGGGGAAATGAAAGGATTGAAGAATTGGCATGCAATTTCATTACTAATATGTAATTCGTCGAAATAATAGAGTAAGGTAGGTAAGTAATATGCACGTCAGAAGTCAAAAATTGTGAAATCACTTATTTGAACATGGGTTATTTGAACCTCATTTTTGACACACTTGCATCTGTTTGAGGTGCATTTTGTGGTGCAGTGGCACCGGAAAAATCCTTGCCCGTCCCCAAGAGCTTGGGCTGTCGCCACCGATCGAACGGATGCTTCGTTTGGAGGTATTTCACTGGTTTGTCTCTGAATCACTCTCAAGAAGAAAGAATAAGGAAAAGAACAATTAAATTTGTATTCTTAAAAACTTCAACTCAAAGTGTTGTTTTCAAATTATTTCCGAGGAAATTTTGATGAGAACACTTTGAGTTGAAGTTTTAAAAAATACAAATTTAATTGTTCTTTTCCTTATTCTTTCTTCTTGAGAGTAAATCAGAGACAAATTTGGCGCCCAACGTGGGGCGCCAAATTTGTCTCTGAATCACCCTCAAGAAGAATAAATATGCAAAAAGAACAATTAATTTTGTATTTATAAAACTTTTAACTCAAAGTGTTGGTTTCAAATTATTGACGCGAGGAAATCTTGATGAGAACAACAATGTATACAAACTTTCTGGTTTCTTGTTAACTTGCAACGATCGTCAATTGTCCATATGATTTCGTCTTTTAACCATATTTTCGGAATCAGCATTAAATTTACTATAAGAATAGTGTACTTGGGTTCTTAAAAAGTACCATCCAAAGGCCCTCACATCAGCTCAAACATTGACGATTTTGAAAGAAAAGAATATTTCTGAAAATCTTTATAACTTTACTACTCTTCCAAAACGAATCCTGGAAACCGGCAAATCTCATGAAAACTGCTTCGTCTAATACTCTTTCCAACGGTATAATCAAGTTTACTTTTATTTTGTTATTTAGTGGAGAAAATTATGTTTTAATGTTAAAAAATGTTGGTTTTTCAATGAAATTGTTGGTTTTCTCGAAAGATGACCCACCATGAACCAACGTGTATGGGGTCGGTTTCTATGTATTTTTTCTCGCTGGATCGAATGGAAACTCTTGCAGATCTCTCAACTACGTTATAATCGAGTTTTACACTTTAATTAACTTGTTTTAAGCATATTAGATGAAGCAGTTTTCATGAGATTTGCCGGTTTCCAGGATTCGTTTTGGAAGAGTAGTAAAGTTATAAAGATTTTCAGAAATATTCTTTTCTTTCAAAATCGTCATTGTTTGAGCTGATGTGAGGGCCTTTGGATGGTACTTTTCAAGAACCCAAGTACACTATTCTTATAGTAAATTTAATGCTGATTCCGAAAATGAGGTTGAAAGTTAAAATTAAATGAGGCAAAGTGGAGAAATCCGAGTTTAAAATGAAAAAACACAATTTTCCTGAAAAACCCTTTAAAAAATCATATCTCGAGTACGGATTGAGATAAAAATATGCGGTTGGCGGCATTTTACTACATTTTTGATGTAGTTTCACCCAAATTTTTTTTTGCATTTGCGAGGGAATCACCCTGTATACTAACTAGTTATTTTATATACTAACTGATTTCACACTTTAACGGTAACATATACATGGTTATTAGTTATAGTTATTTTGGTTCATGTTTCTACTCTTATTCTACATTATTATTATTCTAGTTTAAGTTCCATGGATTATCCTAAACATCTAGAGCACTCATTATGTACACTTATTTGTTACATAGTTTTTATTCCTTATTTTGTTATGTTTTTCTATTTTGAGTTGCCCCCTCACTGCAGTTTTCTCTCTTTTTCCTTCTATTCTCTTTGTTTTCACTGTACCTTCTACGTGATTGTTTAGATATCACGTCTGCAGAACAAAATATTCATTTTGTAGAATTTTGTACCACCTCTCTTGGCTTAAGTTATCTACATTGGTCAATAAATAAATCCATCTATAGCATTTCCAAGCCAAATGAAACCTTTTCCAAGTCAAATGAAACCTTTTCCAAACCAAATGAAACCTTTTCCATATCAAATGAAACCTTTTCCAAACCAAATGAAACCTTTTCCAAACCAAATGAAACTTTTTCCAAATCAAATGAAACTTTTTCCAAACCAAATGAAACCTATTGAGAAAAAAGTCCAGTCATGCAGCATGACCCCATGAGCGAATTTTTGAAGAAATCTTCGACATTTCAGTCGCTACATAAGAGTAGTTCAATCTGAATTTTGACAATGTTTCATGCAAATATTACCGATTTTTACAACTAGCGAACGGCATTCCGATTTTGACTGATTTTTCAACTTTGAAATTTTTCTTATACGAAATTTTACGCTGATTCCGAATATACCACATGTTAGTATGCTGAAAAAATTATTTCGCACAACAAATCGCAAAAAACAGGCTATTTTGAAATTTTTGACTACATTTTTGAAAATTTCAACCCGAAGATGTAATCCGATCATGCTGGCCAACGAACTTGAACTTTCGTTTTGTGTCCTTAACATTTTAAAATTTGTTTGACGTTTCTAGCACAATTCTACGGACAGTTATCGTCTGGAATGACACATACATACATACATTAAAAAATGCGTTAAACTTCAGAATAGCCTGAAACGGATTTCTGCATAAAATTTTTTCAAAAATTCACATTCTACAAATTTTGAGGCGAGAACAATAGCTTAATTTTCTTCAAAAATTCGCTAATGAGTGAACTGAGGTACGTAGATAGGTAGGTACCCAGCAAGTTGCAGGTCGATGCAATTGTACCTATCATAGAAAGACGATGACAAAATGAAAATTCGATGAATGGATTACCGAAGTGGATCTCACCTTAGTAGAATAGGAAACAAGTAAGTTTGAGAAATTTCTGACTGTTGAATGTGAGTGGGTACCTACCTATCTAGGTACCTCAGTTCACTCATTTTCTCAATAGGTTTCATTTGGTTTGGAAAAGGTTTCATTTGGTTTGGAAAAGGTCTCATTTGACTTGGAAAAGGTTTAATTTGGCTTGGAAATGCTATATATTAATTTAGTGTTTTATGTAATGAGTTACTTTACAAAGATATTGCAAGTTTAAATTCACAACAAAATACCTTCTCCAACTGCATGTCTTGAATCTGGTCCGTAGGCATGGTGACCATGAGGGGGGAGACGCTTTCGAGTTCTGGGGTCACCCTTTCAACAACTCCTGTTGTGATGCTCGCCCTTCGCGACGGCTGCATCATACTCAAAGTTGGAGAACCAGACATCCGCCCTTCCAATTTATCGACTAGGAGATGGTATATTGCACTGATGTGGTCGAAACGGTTATTTTTCACAGCCTGGAGTGAAAATTCATTAAATACTCAATCATTCTTCATGGATCAAAGTATACGGTAACTCCTAATAGTAGAGGGATGAATGAATTTCGAAGTTATTCAATAGTTTTTGGTTTACTATTTTCAATACTAAGCATTATTTGTAATCAACCAAGAAAAACGCTGCAAATTATCACACAAAAGTTCATTATTGGTTTATTATTTCCAATAATAAGCCTATGTGATCGTATAGCAAACAATTTTTATAACCCCCCCTCAAACTTTTTCACTTTACGTTTCAAGGTGCGTAGAATCCAAATTTGAAATGTCCGTCCGCCGTCCGGGCCATAAAATAATTTTATGGAAAAAAAAGTATTCTAAATGATACTCTTCTATTCAAAAAGAGATTTTGGATTTTAGGCTATTTTTTGCAATTTTATAGATTTTTTAAAACAAAATTTAATGAAGTTCAAGTTTTTAGCATAATTTCGTACATAAATTTTTGAATGTTCTATTTCATAGTTGATAAACTTTATTTGACCAATCTTATGCTAAAAATATCAATTTAACAATTCTTAGCCATTTTCAGTGATTTTGTCAGCACATTTTTTGAAATTTGACCAATTAGATTATATCAATATACAGTATAGGTAACACTTTTATGTGTTGGAAAGATGACTTGGTAATAAATTGTTTTGTTTATCAACTATATTAAAAAGCGTAAAATTGTGAGATTCCGCTGCTGTTATGGATTGAACCCATTTGTGAGGTCCGAAGCTCTGAGTTCCGACACTAAATTACTATAAGCGGCGTTTAATAATTATGGACCAGAGATCTACGTAGAAGGGCTGTCTAATACATAAATTATAAACCTTTGTGTAATAATTTGCAGCGTTTTTTTGTATTGGATAGCTCTGCATTGCAGATCACAGGCACATATTATAATTACAGCAACAACGATTTAAAAAAAAGTCCTAAGCACTAAATCTAGACAACATGGAACATGTTCGTTGAAGAACAGGAGAAAATTCAGGGCACTCAGCTAATTAGGAAAGGGCTCATCATTTCAATCGTCTCTTAACGTCCTAGAGAGTATCCTTATCAAATGTCAACATCTAAGTTTCTTTCCATTTGTAAGCAGTTTCAATTCCGCTTATTTGGTGATCAATTATGTTTAATACTAATTGCATGTGATTCAAAGCGTCAATGAGAACGGCTGCTAAATGCTGTTTTTGCCATACTGTTAGAGTCAAGCAAATAAAAAACGAAATTCCCACGATTGCAGGACGGGAAAACCACATCCCAGTATTGTACCAACCTCAATATTAAAAGAGGAAATTAATAAAATTGTAAATAAAACGGCACCAAATTCGTTTAGGGTATTTAGTAATATAGTAACGTATGAAACTTTAATTAACCCAAATTGTAGTTGGTCAGGAAATAATCTAGTATTCTAGCCACCACTTCCCCTAAATAACGCGGAAGAATATAATACTTATACTTTAAGGTCAAAACCAATACTTAAACGTGACGACTATGTGCCTGTTTTTTTCTAGTGCTGAAATTTTGTGTAGCATTCGTGGCTTAAGGCAAGTAAGTTGTACTGAAGGGAAAACCAAGAATAGGTTCCCAAAGTAAGTGATGTTATTTACAATTCGGGATTTTTACAGGAACGTTAGTAATCAAGTTTTATTTTATATTATTTTTTTCATTTCATCAAAAGTAAAAACTTGCTACTAGTTTTGGTGAGAAACTGATCGTTAGGTAAGCTAAAAGACCCATTAACTGGCCGTTAGACACATTGAAATGTTGAAAATTTGCAGATTTTAGGATTCAATTCAAACTAATGCATTTACGAAAAACTCCAAAAAGTAGCGGCCTGTTGTAAGTGAGGACGAATACTTATCAGTATTAGCCCTCACTTACAACAGCGCCGTGGGATTGTTGTAACTAGCCTTCGTCGAAAATTCAGAACATACCTCAGTCCACAGCTATGAACTCAAGACGCTGTACGAGCAACTAACAAACCTTGACCATAGTTACACCTTGACCGTAGATTATTACTCGGGCGCAGAAATGACCAACGTAATATCAGAAAAACGCAGAAAACACGACAAATCGGTAACATGTAACTAACAGACAGAATTCCATTTTACACCAGTCTGATAGTGGTTGCAATCAAGTTTACAAAATTAACTAAGAAGGATCACCTGTATGAAAACAATTATTCGGACAACCATCAGATTGTTGACCACGCTGTTGATTGGATTCGCTGTTCACAAGCCGTAATATCAATCACAATGATGGCAAAATCGTGCTCAAATCTCTCCTATTCACAGTTGGACGTCGAAATTTGATAGGGAGCCTCTCTGGGTCAGCAAGAGACGAATGACCTTACAGGCGATTTGCAAAGGTTTCACTCCATTTGGCTGACTTTCGAAAATGATTTATATTTCTCCTACAACTTGTTCACCATGAGTGACTAATGAGTTGTGATGGCAACAAATAACAGTTATGGAGCATAATAGATCAAGGACCAGTATGTTTTGAAGTTTAAACCAAACGCGTTGGGACTGGAGGCCTCAAAGCTCCGCACAATGGTGAAAATTAAGAGACCTTCCTATGGGTGATATTCTCGAGACTTGGACACTAGCGCATCCTTACATCGAGGCAAGGCGAAATCAAGTTATTTCACCTTGTTGTCATGGTGACGAGTAAACATATGCGAAAATGCGCCATTTGTAGGCACAGCTGGACAACAGCATAACATAGTCTCACCTAGTTCCGAGTCAATATTTTCATTATTTGTGATATGCAAGGTGATAAATTGTATGCAAATTACATCAAGTTATTATCAGGTGTTGACCTCAAACGCTATGAACGCAAGATTTAATCTGTGGGGTAGAGATCCATATGAAATGTGTGTTGGGGAGTTGACATACAAGTGTTCTAGATGATCCAGACATCAGCCGCAAAGATGTTGTGGATTACCTATTGTTACGCTCCAGGAAAATAATTCGCACAGTCGAAGAGGTTTGGTCACCCTGGCCTCTTAGCTCTGGTCGTTAGAGCGTTGCAACTGCGGGAAATTAATAATAATTTCTCGCAGTTGCGACGACGCGAGTTCGAACTCCTGTTGAGGTAGCAAATATTTTTAGCCCGTTACAGTGGCGCAGCCGAAATAGGACCCGAAATCATACGAAACAATAATTAATTAAATCCCTCTCGAGCCAAAAGACTGTAAACATCACATTTCCTGTTGTTATGCCTTTCATTTCCTCACTCACTTGAGTCAAAACACACCGTGACAATGACCTCGCTCGACTGCTGACTTGTTCCAGCGAGCATCTGCTGAGCCAGCGGCCTGCAGTTTCACTCGTCATTCGTCCGACCCCAAACCAGCCGAGACGGCTGGTATTTGACTCCGGGGAAATGTTACGCTCCAGGAAAATAATTCTCACAGTCGAAGAGGTTTGGTCACCCTGGCCTCTTAGCTCTGGTCGTTAGAGCGTTGCAACTGCGGGAAATTATTAATAATTTCTCGTAGTTGTGACGACGCGAGTTCGAACTCCTGTCGAGGTAGCAAAATATTTTTAGCCCGTTACACTATCTAGTTTTAGAACTGTTCTTTGAATCAATTGAAACTAAAAATCTTTAGAGTACCTACTGTGAAAGTGGTCTTGTGAAAGGATGTGTTATGAGAGCTCTGTTAGGCGGGAATAGTAAGTTGTATCACATGTGGAAAGGTAAGTACCTACCTAGAGGTAAGGTATACCTACATACTTTCCGTATATTATTACTTGTTCATGTAGGTACTTCATTGATCAAAACGAAAGTAGGTACCTACCTAATTACCTTTTTTGTCCATACAATTTGCGTAACTGCAAAACTCGCGCAATAACTGCACTGCCAATGCCGTCTTTATGAAATCTTACCTTCAGAGGAATGCATTTCAAGGTTTTTTCTTGCAGCTGGTTTTTAATTCATGTTGCATATTCCCTGATTCGATATTTGACAAACTTGCTAATCAGCGGTTGTATTCGTCGGCAAAGCAACGACCCACCTACTTTGTTTAGGCACTTTAAACCAAAAGCAAATCTGGTGGGACGTACGTACCAGTTTCGTTTCTTCGTGTAGCAACAACCTGCCTTGTTTATTTTGACAAACTATCAAATCTCTATTTTTATTCATTCAATATAACAACTAAAGCTTCCTGAGTTAAGCATAGTACTACGAACTTATAATAAAACGCTGATGAAGCTACCTGAGCAATGGCTAGGTACCTACACAGCAGTACAGACACCTGAGGAATTTTCAATCATCTTTTCTTTACTATTTTTCAGGTTAATTATTCTCAAAGCCTAAACGAATGAAGTTCTTTAGTTTTCTTACACTGATTAACTACTATAGTTAGTAGGCTCTTAGTCCAAATAAAAACTCGTTCACGTTAGATTGGTATTGTTGACAGGAATCTACAATCAATTATTGCCCTGGCAGGCATGATTATTTCAACATTTAGTCGAATTGAAACTTTGTATTGCTACAATATTATACTTTTTCGAAACAAAACTGTTGAAAAATGGCCTTATAACCACGAATTATGTTGCCGTAAGAAATAGGTTAGTTGAGTAGCGATTAATTGACGTAGGGCGGTCTCATGGCCGACTTTGGCTGAAACGCGAACCTACTCCAGGCGTGACGTCACGAGAGTATGGGCCATAATCCCCAGTGAAGGGAACTTCAAATGAGCGGCTATGTATTTTTCAATTCGGTAGCCATACTGAACGAGACGGATCTTTGGGGTCTCCAGTGGGCGAATGAGGTTCACATATCGTGGCTTGCCTAAAGTACGTGTACTGCCTGTCCGCAAAAATAATGCTGAACTGTAGGTAGAGGGAGAGTCTCAAAGAAAAGCAACGATAAATACTGATCAGCAGAGTGTGCTAAAAGTTATGTCGTCTGTCTGATTACAACAAAATTTGCCTCTTTAGAGCAACAAGGTAATGATGTCGATAGTGACGTCGTATGAAATGACGAGCTCTACCCTGAGCTCCAGCTGACTGATTCGAAAAGTAAACTGCGTTATTTTAAAATATTTTTTTCTTGTTTCATTACAAAAAAATAAATAAAAGTCCAGTCATGCAGCATGACCCCATGAGCGAATTTTTGAAGAAATCTTCGACATTTCGAGTGGAGCGAGGCCTTGGGTCTGCGTGCTAGTACGTACATAAATAGAACTTCTTCATAATTTCATGGCTGATATTTTCTAAGCCACAGTCAGTATTAAAGCTACATCAAGTCCTAAAACAGTTGAGCGTAAAACATTGAAGAGAGCGACCGAGAGAATCGGAGGACGGAATATTTCACAGAGTAAACTCATCAGTTGTGATTACTTTTTTTTTTCTTTTTTTTTTTTTAACAAGCACCTACTACCTACGTTTTAAACAGCATGGTTCTAGGATTGGTTATACAGGGATACTTCCATAAGATTAGTTCAATCTGAATTTGGACAATGTTTCATGCAAATATTACCGATTTTTACAACTAGCGAACGGCATTATTTCAATTTTTGACTGATTTTTCAACTTTGAAATTTTTGAAAACTTCTTATAGGAAATTTTACGCTGATTCCGAATATACCACATGTTAGTATGCTGAAAAAATTATTTAGCACAAAAAATTGCAAAAAACAGGCTATTTTGAAATTTTTGACTACATTTTTGAAAATTTCAACCCGAAGATGTAATCCGATCATGCTGGCCAACGAACTTGAACTTTCGTTTTGTGACCTTAACATTTTAAAATTTGTTTCAAGTTTCTAGCACAATTCTACGGACAGTTATCGTCTGGAATGACACATACATATATACATACATACATACATACATAACAAAACGCTGCAAATTATTTCACAAAGGTTTATTATTTTTTCAATTGAGTATGATCATAGTTTTAGTTGGCTAGCGTACGTCATAAGGCCCGTCCAGACTCCTCGGCGTGTAGTATTTCGAGTTGCCACAACCTATGCTTCTATCATTACGAGTATATACGCATGTTAGCGAATTTTTGAAGAAAATTAAGCTATTGCTCTCGCCTCAAAATTTGTAGAATGTGAATTTTTGAAAAAAAATTATGCAGAAATCCGTTTCAGGCTATTCTGAATCATATTCTGAAGTTTAACGCATTTTTTTATGTATGTATATATGTATGTATGTATGTATATATGTATGTATGTATGTATGTGTCATTCCAGACGATAACTGTCCGTAGAATTGTGCTAGAAACTTCAAACAAATTTTAAAATGTTAAGGGCACAAAACGAAAGTTCAAGTTCGTTGGCCAGCTTGATCGGATTACATCTTCGGGTTGAAATTTTCAAAAATGTAGTCAAAATTTTCAAAATAGCCTGTTTTTTTGCAATTTGTCGTGCGAAATAATTTTTTCAGCATACTAACATGTGGTATATTCGGAATGAGCGTAAAATTTCCTATAAGAATATGTATCAAGTTTTCAAAAATTTCAAAGTTGAAAAATCAGTCAAAAATCGAAATAATGCCGTTCACTGGTTGTAAAAATCGGTAATATTCTTCAAAAATTCGCTCATGGGGTCATGCTGCATGACTGGACTTTTTTATATTTCTCGATTTGAGCTCCTAACTATTCAAATAGTTATCGCCTTAATATCATTATCTAAGTACGTACGAAAAGTCGAGAGGATATGTTATTAAATATGAGTAGGAAAAGCTTTGGTATTAACACACAAATATGACCTTGAAAAAAACATATATTCATGCCTCGAAGGAACGCCGGCGCCGTACCCACCACAAGGTGCCGCGGCGCCGGCGCCTCCTCTCACTCCACCCCCCGGCTCCCCCCCCCCCTCACCGCCCATTGTGACCCCCTGCCAAGCGTGCCAGGCGTGAGCGAGTAGAAAAAGACACTTTTTCGCCCGTTTTTGGCCCATAGCATCTATGCGAGTAAAGCGATCGGGATGGTTAAACGTTAGGACCAACTAGACCCCAAATGGAGTCTATGTGCGAAAGAACGCGTTTTTTAAGTCAATTCTTAGGCCTTTTATGGCCCGGACGGCGGACGGCGAACGGTCATTTCAAATTTGGATTCTACGTACCTTGAAACGTAAAGTGACAAAGTTTGAGGGGGGGTTATAAAAATTTTTTGCTACACGATTACATAGGCTTATTATTGAAAATAATAAACCAAAATTCGTTAAACTTCAGAATATGATTCAGAATAGCCTAAAACGGATTTCTGCATAAATTTTTTTCAAAAATTCACATTCTACAAATTTTGAGGCGAGAGCAATAGCTTAATTTTCTTCAAAAATTCTCTAAAAGAAGTTAACCCACGCAAAAGAACAATTTTTCAACAACAAACAAAATATGTTAACAAACAGTTGACCACCGTGAATAATTTGCATCTTAGAATTTCGTATGAAGAAAGGACCGTTGGAAAATCAAAAATGTTTAGAATTCGATTCCAGGTCTTCCAAAATGGATTTTTATAAAGACGCTTCACTAACATGTTACAGCTAAAATTATATCATTTGTGATCCGATTTCGAAAAAACTTTCAACTTGAGTTACAACACTTTCACTTTAATTCGAGTTAAAACAACCCAAACATGGCCAAAATCCGAAATTACCTCCACTATTTTGTCTCTAGTTAAATCAGGTAGTTGGAGCATTAGGTCTAATACGGTATTGTTGATCACAGCAGGTTCCAAGTCGCTGACGACTTCCTCCAGAATTTCGTATTTCGGATCGGTGGGTAACTGCAAAATCCAGAAACGCAAACAGAATAGTGATGTAATAAAAGTAAATACGAGTTAATTTCTGGAAATATGGCGAGAGTAGTATTAAAACATGTTTATAACTATTACCTGACTCATCCATCTGTGCCCTCGAATTTGTTTTATCGATAGTCGCCTTTCAGGGTCGATAAGCAACATTTGCCTTATGAGTTGCTCGCAGTCTAAAACAGAATGAACGACTTAATTTCGATCTGTATATGAAATTATCAAATTATATTTTAATGACCGTCTTAATTTCGAACTAAATTTGAAGGAATCAAATTATTAGCATGAATATGCTTTAGCCGTGACCTAACTACCGAAAAATGTCCCACGAGAGTGCAACGAAAGTAGCGCCAATAATTGTGATGATTTCCGCTTACAACCGAGTCGTTCCTAGGGATATGATACTTCGTCGTTTTTCATCCCACAAAATTCGTTGACCATTCGTTCGAAAGCTCTCGATTTATCCAACCATACTATATTAACTACTGCGAAGTGCGTGGCCAACAAGCTGAGTTATGAGCATGGTTATATGAATAATTGTTTACACACAGGTGATCATTCTCAATTATTGATATTGTGAACATGATTGCAACCGCTTGTTAATTTCTGATGATTTCATTGAGCTGGTGTTTCGATTATGTGATTCATAGCAGGTGATCCGAATATTGTGAGAACGGTTAGATTTGTGAAGCGGTGGTTAAATCATTTTAATAGGTAATTTCTATACTTTACACTATAGGAAGCTGTAATTTCGTATGTAGCCTCTTTAGCCTCTTTCTATAATAAAGTGAATGTTTACTCGCGAGTTTCTATTAGGAGATCATCATCTCACAAGTTCTCAATCGTCGTGATCATTTCTATAATAAAGTGAATGTTTACTCGCGAGTTTCTATTAGGAGATCATCATCTCACAAGAGCTCAATGGTCGTGATCATTTCTATAATAAAGTGAGAGCGAGGAGCTAAAACATTTTTTTGTTTTGAATGATAAACAGAGTTCAGAGGCCGATGGGGGGTCGGGTTCAGAGAATCGACGAGGAGTGAGTCGTGTACGGCTAAAGCATATTCATGTTTTTTAATTTTAGCCGTCAGGCTCAAAGGTTTTTCCATATAGGCTTCTTGCAGTATTGGGCATAGTCTTATCGTCGAATACGAATACGATTGTAATCGCGATAATTATTCGTTGATTCTGAGTCAACTGCGATTATATTCGTATTCCTGTAATCGTATTCGTCTGTCGGCGATGACACGATTACAACCCATAAAAATGCGTCACAGTCATCAATTTCAATAGGGCGTCCCTCCTATAATATTGCAAGCCTTGCTAATATTACCTAGCTTTAGAGCAGGGGTTCTCAAACTTTTTTGTAACGTGCCCCCTTGTGGTAAAATGAAAGCCTCCCACGCCCCCCTTACATAACTAATGAATGGATGTGAAAAAATGCAAGTTTTACACTGAAAACAATTGTTTATTTGCTATTTATACAAAACACGATTTGATAACACGTAGCTTTTATGAAGTAGCCATTTTTTTCGAAGTCATAGTTGGCAGAAGAATCATTTTTTTATTTCAAAAAATTCTTCTTGCAGGGTTTCTGGAACATGTTCAACGTTGACATGGAATGGATCTGTTAAAAGTCTGTAAATATTTTCGTCAGCAGTGTTAGGGAAGTATTTCCCGAATTCATCAGCGAGCGTCTCCAAATGGTTTGACACTTGTTTTGACAAGTTTTATCCTTCAAAAACCTCCTTGAAGCGTGTTTCTTCTGAGATTGATACTAGCTTTGGTATTGAAAAGTTGCAGGGGTTTGCTGATACTTTTCGTCTCCAAAGTTGTAGTTTCTCAACATACGTCTTGATGTCATCACGATGAGTTATGATATAGCAGTGTTTTGTGGTCAGTTCCTAAATCTTCACAAAGAATTTTAAACAGTCGGGTATTTAGTGCACTGTTTGTTATGTAGTTCACTATTATTTTAATACAATTTTAAGACGGCATTGAGGTCGTTTGGAAGAGTTTTAGCTGCCGAAGCTTGTCGGTGTATAAAGCGTCAGATCAGCGTTTTTTTCTCCGACTAACTGCACGGAGCCTGAGCGAGAACCAAGCATTGAAGGGGTGCCATCAGTGCCATTAGTTTTTGCCATGAGAGTCCATGATTGTCAAAAAAATCAGACACGGCTTTCATCACGCTCTGTTGAAAAGAGTAGCTCGTCTTTTATTGATTCATTTTCAACATATCGAACATATACAACTAACTGAGAACATTGAGCATCGTCTGTACTCTCGCATAGCTGGATGGAAAAAAATGGTGATAGTTTTATTCCATCGACAACCTGGTTTTTTATATCTTCGGCCATATAATCAATACGACGTTTCACTATATTGTCCGACAGTGGTATTTGAGAT